>AGDA01056566.1:0-10081 GCA_000281935.1 Mengenilla moldrzyki | reverse complement strand
TATGCATTGGATTTAAACGAAATTTCGGTTTATCATAAACATTGGCCGACTAAATTTTTTAAGCCAATTTTCAAGTCATTTTACTAATTGATTAATCAGAAAAAAATTTTATACTGGAAAAACACATTTTGCTCCACTCTAAAAAATTGGCCACAAAAAATTCAATTTTTTTTCATGTTTGTCATACACTTAACGTGTAATTTCTGAAAATACAATATTCGTTTGAGGTAAAAAAAGTTCAATTTTGTTCCCTAGTGTTATTAGTTCATGTTTTATACGTCCATGACATTTAGCCTAAATCTTTATCAAATGGAATTTAGTTTGTGCTATATGTATTTCAAATTAAGAGTTTTGTGATCGAATTTGGATATCTAGCTTTAGGTTTAAGTAAAAATATTAAAAACGTAAAATAACAGCTAAAAGGTTATATGACTTAAAGCAAAATTTTGGTCAGTTGCCTAAACTAAAAAATGCTGGAGTATGCGTTTCATTATTAAAGATCAATCCAGAGCATAATACATCTAATCAAATTTATCAAAATTCTATTGTTTAAATTTTGACTAAATATGATAAAAAAATTCAGAAAAAAAATCAGAAAAAAAAAGAATAAAATGTAAATTTTAAATTTAGATGGAGTTCTATGTGAATAAATATTTCGTTTATGTGAACAATAAGTATAACCATTAAATAACTTATTTTCATATCTACAAATAATTTGTCATTGAAATCATGTTAAAATGAGCAAACTCAGTGGCCAATTAATAATATATCAGTTTAATTTCACTATTATATGTAGGTGTTTTAGAAAATTCAGGCTTGCTTCTTAGCCTTCTGAAATTAATCAGAAACGTTTAAAGAAGCTATTTTTTAAATTTAATTCAAACATAAAATTTTTTCTAAGCTAAAGGTTGCGTTCAGAAATTTTTAAGCTCTACGCATAAAGACTGCATTTATTAATTTAAGGGTTTTACAATTTTTGAGTAAGATAGAAGACGAACAGACAAAAAGCTAGCCTTTTGTTAAGGGGTAGAAGGAAACCATTGTGCGCTAATGTGTCTATTGGATTCAACGAAAATTTTTGTAAAAATCGAAAGAGCTAAAAATCTAAAATAAAAATCAGATAGCCAGATATAGTATCAAGCTAAATGAGTGCAAAAAAGAGTTAAATATGTAGAAAATTGCTTTTCTTCGACTGAAAATAACTTTCTACTCCCATTGAATTTAGCAATAAATATTTTTGTCTTTTACAATTTCTAAAGGACCAATTTGTGGCTACAATGAAAATGCAAAAACAATTTATAGAAAGGAGTTACAATTTTACCCCTTACTTTTACCCACTTACTAAACAGTTTAGCGCAACTTATCAATCTGGATTTTTGAAACTAGCTTAATAATAAAGAGTAGGCTATGACTATAATAGGAGTAAGAATTTCACCCTTCTGTGCACTACAGATACACTAAGAACGTTAAATTGGTGAATTTTCTCCCTCTTTCGACGTTCTTTTAGAAATGGGGTGGCCTTCTAGCACTCTGGCGTTTACCTTGTTAATTGTTACCTTAATTGTTTTTTAAAATTAATGGAGTTTTATGTGAATAGATATTTCGTTCATGTGAACAACAGTATAATGATTAAATAATAAATCTTCATTTCTGCGATTGATCTGTCATTGAAATTATTTGTTACAATGCGCAAACTCAGTGGCCAATTAACAATTATTCGTGGTTGACGTAGGTTTTTTGGAAAATTCAGGCTTACTTCTTAGCCTTCTGAAATTAATCAGAAACGTTTAAAGAAGTCATTTTTTAAATTTAATTTAAACATAAAATTTTTTCTAAGCTAAAGGTTGCGTTCAGAAATTTTGATCTGAGTACACAAGTGTAGGAAATTATATTTTTTGTTCAGAAATTTTTAAGCTCTACTCATTAAGATTGATTCACTAATTTAAGGGGTTTACACTTTTTGAGTAAAGCAATATGGTGCTTACTGTGTATTCTGTGCCCTAGTACTCACATAATTACAGTGTTGTCGTATTAAGTTTTATATGCTTCAGGTTTGGAGCAAAAATGGCCAATTTCATAACGAAAATTGTGGGTAATAGTGAATTGTTTACTACAAAATGGATCGCCAACGTTTACTTCGGCAACTTTCTACTCCATTTATTTTAGCACCGAACATGATATGTGAGAACATATGCAACACTGTACACTTCGTCATTACTAAAGAAAACATGGACCTATAATATAAATGGACTGTTCAGCGAATACAAAAAGTTGTCGCCAACAAAAAGTTGTTTCTGACAAAAAGCGCATGTTCTTAAAATTTTGTTAAATACGTGAAAAAGAGCGAAAACAGTTACACATGCGCGCTTGGTCAGAAACAACTTTTGTGTTGGCAACAAATTTTTGTATTCGATGAGCAGTCTGTGTATATTAGGTCCATGAGAGAAAATAACGAATAGTGAACAAAATTTTACTTTACATTTTAATAGTTTAAAACCCCTAAATTAATTAATTCAACCAAAATAACAAAGAAAGATAAAGCATGCATATTTTCATTTAAAACTGTAGTAATTAGGCGCCATTTATTCCGCAAGTGAACACGAAATTCGTATTTTATGCACACAGAATAGACTTCAACAAGCTTTTTTATTAAGTACAGTATTTTAAAGAATATCTTACGTACCAATTCTAATTAAATGCGCACATCATTATACCATGAGCCAGAAGAAACGTAAAAAACAATAATATATATAAAATTCGTTGAATTTTACCAAAAAAATAACACACAGATAGTTAAAATGAGCATCATAACTTTAAAATTAAACAACTGTAATTGAAACCAAAAGTGTACAAAATTTAATTTAAATAATCGGTTTAAAAACTAAACAATTTTTTTCAACAATCTATTTATTTCTAAAATAAATATTAAATTATGTTCCAAACCAATAAAATTATAGTTATTTTATAACAAAAACATAATAATTACTTTTTAACCGTTTGATATTTTCCATGTACAAAGCAATCAACACTTTTTTCTCTGTATCTAAAATTTAGAATTGACCATGGGCGTATAAGATATGGACTGATAGTTCTTCGATTTTTTTCTGTAAAAACATACGGTAATTATTTGAATGTGTCCAAATGTGCAAAACTTTCAGCGAAAATTTCATTTTATAACCGTGAATTCTTATTCGTTTCTTAACTACTTTTAGGTTTGGTTAAATTTTCTACACTTGCGCACACTTAAATAATTACCCTCAGATGTTTTTACAAAAAAAACCGAAGAATTATCATTCCATATCTTATACGTCCATGCAGTTCACTTCAAACTCTGTATTGAAAAATGGCTGATTTTTGTACGTGCGCACAAGAACTTTGCTAAAAGAATTTAAGGGCGCAAAATTTACATATTATTTTCCTATGTTGAGATTACTGGAATACATTTTGTTTTCATTTTTGTTATAGACCGAGAGCTGGTTCTAACAACGTAAATTTTGAGGTACAAGAGTAATTCCTTCAAAAATAAAAACATACCAAAAAACTAAGATAGAAGACGAACATCTAAAAAGCTAGCCCCTTGTTAAGAGATAGAAAACAAACTTTTGTGTGCTAATGTGACTATTGGGTGCCGGGAAAATTTTTGTAAAAATCGAAAGAGCTAAAAACCTAAAATAAAAATCAGATATCCAGATATAGTATCAAGCTAAATGAGCACAAAAAAGAGTTAAATATGTAGAAAATTGCTTTTCTTCTACTCTCACAATAATTTTCTACCCCTAATGAATTTAGCAATGCATCTTTTTTTGACTTCTATAATTTCTTAAGGATTAAATTATGGCTATAAAGAAAATGCAAAAACAATTTACAGGCAAAATTTACAATTCCACCCCTTATTTGTGCCCATTTATTAAACAGTTTAACGCAACTTATCAATCTAGATTTTTGAGACTAGTTTAATAATAAAATGTAGGCTATGAGTATAAAAGATTGATTCGATTGGTGAATTTTCGCCCTCTTCTGACGTTCTTTTAGCAACGGGGTGATCTACTAGAATTTTGGTATTTACCTTAATTTTTTTGTAATCTTTATTACAATAAATCAATAATATAATTTCTGTGTAGATAAATTAATAAAATAATACATAAAAAAAAATTAAAAGTCGTAAAAGTCTGGATTATTTTTACAAGAAATCATATGTTAATTAATGTAAAAGTAGATCATAAATAAAAGAAACGTGTAAAAAAACCAGATTCCTATTGTATATTAGGCATTAGATTTAGCTTTAGCTTTTTATATTTTTTTGGAAATTAAAAATAAAAATAAAAAAAGTGCAGGACATAATTGCAAATGTCATCTAGAATATCAAAAATTCCGAATTTTCTCAAAAAAAAGTTACTCTGAAACTTTTTTAACAAATTGTGTTTTATTCGAACTCATCAGACAAAGTTGGATGACGTCAATCGACGTTGCCAGTTTACGTATAAAGATATAAAATTTTTGACATATTTTGAAAATTTCTCAATCGAAGAAAAATAAATAAATAAACGTTTGACATTGAATTTTCTTATTTTTTGAAGTTTCACTTTCTTCGTCAAAGTCTACTTATTACAAGATCGGTATTTTTACTTTTCAGTTGAAAAATTTCAATTTTTCCTAAAAGAGAAAATGTTATCCAATTATTTTTCTTTTATGTTTAATTACTTATTTCATTAATTGTCTTTACAATTTATTATTAAATGTTTAACGAAAGTAGAGTGAAAGTAATTAGTTTCAAATTATTACAATTTTTAAAAAAAAAAATTAATTATAAAAAAGGGTAAAAAAATAATAAGGCTTAAATTTCTTTCAATAAAAAAAATTAAAAAAACTTTCTATAATTTCAAAGTTGCTAAATAGTTCAAAAAACTTTTAGAAAACGTCAAAAAAGGCGATAATCTCTTAATTTCACTGCTTAACAACTCTCAAAATTTAGTAAGAAATTAGTCCTAGTTGATACGTTGATTAAATAATATTTTGTTTCTATGGAAAAAACAATTCAACTTTCTATTTTTTTAATAAAAAATATTAATATGTATTTATTGAATATGTTTCTTTTGAAAAGTTAAATTTATGAGAAACGAAAGGAAAACGTTAAGTTTAAAAATCATGCTCTTTAAGAACAATTACGAGACATAATTCTTGATATATAGGTATAGAAATTGGAAAATTTGAATTATACCGTTGCGGTTATTACTGGTTTGCATTTGGTAACTTACTGAATGTGTAAAAAAGTATACTTTCTAATGAGGAAATAGCAAGAACACGATTTCGCATTTTGGCCAGTCACCATTAAATTGAAATATTACTTGTCCTTATATAATCTTTAAAACTTTTGCACTACTGAATACGTATCTATACTTTCTTATTAATATGCACACTAAACTCCTATTTATGAATATGCGTACACGGAAAAAGTAAAGTACGTATATTTTACTAATACAATTTATTGAGTCTTATTCGTCATATATTTAGAGAAATTTATAAGAAGTTTACTATAACCATGAAAATTGTTATAAGCTCTTCTTACAGTATACACACATTCTACACAGAGACAAATTTTTTACAAATTAATTTAACAAAGGTCTTAATACACGTTTTAAAAGAATATTTTACTTATAATTATTTATATATTTATATATTCAAATCTAAAAAAATTAATAAAACGTAATAATCATTTAATAAATATTAAAAAATGTGTTTTATTAATGAATTCGAAAAGATAAACTTAAATTTCTGTACTATCAGACATTTTATTTGTTACATATTTTAATGTACTTATTATATATACATTTAATTAATACGATTTAAAACTCAAATTATGATGTTTTCCAGTTCATGGTCAGGAGAACTTCAAGTGTCCAGACGACTATGGCTTTTATCCGCACTCGAAGTCCTGTGACAAATATTGGAAGTGTGAAAATGGAGTAGCCGAGCTAAAAACATGCGGTAACGGATTGGCATTCGATGCATCCGATTCAAAGTTCCTAACCGAAAATTGTGATTACTTGCATAACGTTGAGTGCGGAGAACGTTCCTTACTAGAGCCGCCAATTTCAGCCCCACATTGCCCTCGTTTGTATGGAGTGTTCGCCGATGAGGAAAAATGCGACGTATTCTGGAATTGTTGGAACGGTGAAGCTTCTCGGTATCAATGTTCACCAGGACTAGCGTATGACCGGGAAGCTCGGGTTTGCATGTGGGCGGATCAAGTGCCCGAATGCAGAAACGAAGGTAAAAAAAACCAATCACACCTCTGCCATTTATACATCTTGAAGCTTCCAAGTTAATTCCTTAAATTGCTTTCATCCAATGGAATTTTATGTAATCTTTTAATTTTTGTGTCGTAACAACCCTGTGTGCCACATCACGTTTAAGAACATTTTAATAATACACAAAAGATTTGTAACAGTGTTTTGAAAGATGTTTCATATGTTATAATAATATTAAAAATATTTTATTTATAAAATGAATCGAAACAATTTTTTACAAACTTTTTAACATTGTTTTTTTAAATGTTTTTATGTTGCATCAATGTTTTCACAATATTATTTTAAAACTTTTTTAATGTTGTTCTTTGACACATTTTTGTTGTTATTTTAATGTTGTATCAACATGTTTTAGGAGCATTTTTTTGAAATATTTTGAATACTGTTTGTTAATACGTTTTTAATGCTATTTTCATATTTTATCAACACGTTATTATAGCATTATTTTAAAACTTTTTTAACATTGTTTCTTAACATATATTTAGTATTATTATGTTGCATTCTTTCTTTTGTAACATTTTTTTAAAACATTCTCGCCATTTTTTATATATTTCTGATGCTATTATCTTTATATTAATATGTTTTATATCTTCCTTATAAATATGTTTTCAATATTGTTTTGAAACATATTTCTGATGTTACTTTGGCAATATACATATATTTTTAGAACATGTATTTAAAAATATTTGTAATGTCGTTTCATAACATTTTGATTATTTTCATATTACGTCATTATGTTTTAAAATATTTCAATTGTTGTTATATAAAAAGTTTGAAAAATTTTTCAATTTTTTTTTAAATTTGTCGTTACGTCTGATGTAATAGTTTGACACTGATCAAATTTATTACAATTATGACATTATAATGTTTTAAACTTTACAAGCAAATAAAGCGGTTATTTTTCTTAACTGAACATTTTATGTGAAAAAAATTAAAAAAACGTTTTAAAAAATGTTTCGTGGTTAAGAAATCAACATGTTTCAAAAGATCAAAAGTAACATACGGAATTGCATATTTACAACATCATTTCAGCTCGAAGAAACTTTTATAAGGAGGTTACAGAAAACTGTTTTAACATTGGAAAAAAAAATAAACCGCTTTAAAAGTATTTTATAGTCATGGAAATTGGCACATTTCAAAACATTAGAAATAGTATATGGGAATAAAATATTTAGAACATCATTTTAACGCAAAAAAAGCTTTTATAAACATGTTTTGGCACACATGGATATTTTACAAATAGTTAATATTACTTAAATATTTAATTGAAAATGTTTTGTAACGTAACTAACAATGTATTTTTAATATATTTTATACATGTTCTTAAAACTTATAAATATTATTTCTTAACACGCCTTTGATGTTATTTCTATAGTATTTAATGCTTTTAAAATATTGTTTCAGAAATTGTTAACACTGTTTTTTTTTAACATGTTTCTCTGATATGCAACTTATATTGAATCCTTATTTTTAAAACATTTTCTTAGGCTATGTTTACCATTGTTTTGGTAACATATTACCATATTAATATATGGTAACATATTAACATATCAAATCAATGATGATTCTTTATAACATCATAATTACACAAATATTTCTAATATTATTTTTATACCATTATGCATTTATAACATTTTTAAACATGTTGTAATAATATTTCGTTACACTATTATTTTCCTACGACTCTATTATTTCTTATAAGATTTTTAAATTTTTCTATTCTTGTTTTTTAAAAGCTTAAAAATTAATCTGATGTTTTACTTACTTTAAAACATATTGTTACTTTTGTTACCGCGGTGTGATAATAATTAACTTTGTTATAATTATAAATTTATAACTTAGTGCAATTTAAAGCATAATATGAAATGTTTTGTTTATTTATCCATTTTATATTTGAATATATGTTTAAATGTTAAAAAAATATTGATATATGTAAAAAATAACGTTTCAGATTTATTATGAAGTAATGTTAAAATATTTTTAGAAAAATGTTGAAAAAACATATTGATATAACACAAAAATATGTTATACAGTTTGAAAATAATGTTTTGAAAAATGTTCTTAACATTAAAGTAGCTAAAATAAGCCTAAATACTTTAATTAAATATTAGATTAGCACTAACATGTTTTTAAATGTACTTTAATTCAGAAATGCATGAAAGTACATTGGCAACATTATTTTAAGATGAAAAATATATTTATAAACCTTTTTTGGCAGACATTGGCTCATGAAATTCAAAAAATACTTTCGATTTATCAAAAATAATTTTGACGAATAGTACATGTTTGATTTTTACTCAGAAGTGGCTAACGGATTTAGCTGTTCGACAGCCGGTGAAGTAGCCAACACGGGATCTTTCTCGCGCCATGCTCATCCCGATGATTGCCGTAAATACTATATTTGTCTAGATGGTGTAGCACGCGAATATGGATGTCCTATTGGTACTGTTTTCAAAATCGGCGATTCAAATGGCACTGGTAGCTGTGAAGATCCTGAAGAAGTGCCCGGATGGTAAATATATAGCTTCGAAATTGCGAAACTTTTCTTTATTTTAACCTTTGGCTTTACGGACTTTTTCTAACAAATTGGTGGTTGTTTTCTAAACTTTATTACAGTTGACTATCAAAATTCGCTTAATTGGTTACTCATATAACGAATACATAAAAGTTTAATCGAGTGTCAGATTGATGTAGTGTATGATTTTTATAGTGTAAGATTGATGTCGTGTAAAACTTATATTACACCAATCAAAATTCAAAACTTGTACGTATATACTGTATATATAAGTAAGTATATATATTCTTTTACACCAGAACCCTTCTAAAAAATCGGAAAAAAAATTTAAAAAATGACACTACGTGTCGAAACTATGGACGAATATGATTGGACTGAACATTCAATTGAAGTTTTAGTTTAAAAACTTAAAAGCTAGAACTTCAAAAATGCATGCACAAGAACAATAATTTAAATGTTCGTTAGCAACGTTTAACGTATATTTCGTTTATATTTACTTATTATAAACTAGAAGCGATCGTTGCGCCCGTTTCTGCCATAACCCATTACATCACTTCCACGTAAAGTATCAAATGTTCTAGAAACATCCTGTGTGCGTTTGGAAATTTCAATTTTTATTTGAAGATACGTAGAAAATTCAAATTTAGTGTTCAAACTGACAATAAATTGAGCGTTTCGACACAAAGAATTAGACTGTTATATATATTATTATTTCAAATTTTCAAAAAACAGGAAAAGCATGCGCGTTTTGAGTTCTGACTTCGTTGTGTTTAAACAAAAACATCAGTTCAATAATCAATCCATGCTGTATTCGTCCATGGTAAAAGCAAAAAACTAATTGAATACGGATCGAATTATTCAAAAAAATTGTAAGCAAAAAGTGCAGATTTTTACACTTTATTTATTCATATGCGAATTCCTAAATATAATCAACGTATGTTACGTTTTACTAAAACGAATATCCAAACATTAATGTTAAAGCTTGAAAAGTTATGTATAGTTAAACAACTAAAAATCCCAAAGATTCAAATTATTAATAACTGCTATCTTGTTAGCCATAAATCGCTTGTAAACGTGTTTTCTGTAAAATATTTTATACTCTTAGTAAGACTATTTAAAAGTTGAATAAAAAAGGCTACATCTAAACTTGACAATTAGTGCATGTTTTGCCTTTATTTATATATCTTGTTACTTCGTAATGTGCATACACTTTGATGACGTTTTTATGACGTATAAAAATTTAAACATTTAATTTTTTTGC
>AGDA01056494.1:0-10139 GCA_000281935.1 Mengenilla moldrzyki | reverse complement strand
GTACCTCGCTTCGAAGCCGATTCGTTATGAAAAGGGAATTTTTAGTTTGCATTTCTCTTTTTTTTCTTTTTCTGACCAAACCTTAACGAGTGATAATCGTGTTAGCCACCCGCGTTATAGCATGTACTTTTTTATACGTTTTTTAAAAGCCTTTCCATTAAAATTATTCAAAAATTTTTGTATAAAAAAACTAATTAGAACGATCTTAAAATCGACTTCTTATTAAGTATTATTATAGTTTTATAATGACCCATAGTTCCTAGTTAAATTTTACATTTCCAATTTTTTCAATTAATTAACGTTGCATCATTTAGGCTAAGCTCAACGCGGTTGTTAATTTTAACAAGAAATAAAATGGAGTATAATTCCATATCCTTTTAAAAAATAATCAATGTTTTCTATATTCATGAAGCATTTTTAATCTCTTTAGAATGAATATAATGCTACCTTTGATTATTACCGAAAAAAAAACATTGTTTAACAGGGGCTTCGAACGTTATACTTTACATTTTTGTTCCTAAAAGTAAAGCTCTTATAATTAAAATATCAGTAATTAAATTTAGAGTTTATGACCTTAAAGTTAATTTGATCATTTAATAAGTTTTTTATTCATTTGAATTTTCCTATTACAAAGCAAACTGCTTGCTTTCTATAAGGAAACATTTTAGTACTGACCATAGTAAAATAAAATAATAAGTCACGCTTGCTAGGCGATGTTAATACCTTAGCACTGCAACCGAATGGCTTATTGTACTTCTAGTAGGCCGGCAATTCAATGGAATAATTGCGTATATTTAACAAAACCAAGCATAGCCCAGTTTTGTTTTTTTAAAAATAAGTCGGCCGAGATCTTATCATTTTACAAGGTTAAGAATTTTTGACGAGACATTTTCTAAGCATTGATTTCACAACCCCACTCCAGAGACTTGGCTATAAATCTCACCAAATCCACATCGTGACAATAAAATTAAGGAACTACTTTTTACTCTTGATAAGAGAATACTTCTGGTATAAAAGTTTTCTTACCGTAAGACGTGACCACAAGAAAGAAGAGACCTGGTTACTGTAACTTAATCGTTTCTCTAACCCCAATAATTTGCAACTTTATCTACTTGTGTTCTAACTGAGTAGCTAAAGACAATAAATTATAAAAAATATAAATTTCCTTATCAACTTATTGATTTTTTTTATATTATGAAAAAATAGACTCTTGTGTAAATTAACTTAATTTTTTAAATTTTAAAAATACATTTTCTACCCCCACCCCCCAAGTATTTATGGATTAGTACCTTATAGAAAATTATAACTGTTTATAAGTAATTTTCAAAGTTTGATTTTTTTCACTAGTGGTTTTCCAAAAAATATTAATTTATTTCGTAATTCTTTTTAAATAAGTACAGTTCGAAATCCTAATTTTTTTAATAAACCGCATAATTACTATTTGTTTATTTAGTATCTAGAAATATCAGAATTGTTAAAAATATTATTCAATTTATCATCGTCATCTGACTTAAGACTTGATAGTGCTTATATTGAAGATCTTTTAAGTATTATAAAAAGTTTGTTACTTCTAAATGAACAACAAAAACAAACAATAGTCATTAAGAATCACTGTATTGAATTATTGCTGAATTTACCACACGATAAAGTTGATTCAGTAGTTTTAAGCGATCACACTATTTGGCAAATATTGAGAGATTTGCTTGAATGCAATCTTGATGAATATAGTGGTGGTCAGTTATCGCTTTTGTTACCGTTATTAAGCTTCTTGTTAAAATCTTGTAAAATCAACAGAAATTTAAGGAAGTTTTTGCGATATGAAATTTTACCACCTCTTAAAGACGTCAAAAAGCGGCCGGAAGAAGGCAGTACTTTACGGAACAAGTTGTGTCGTTTATTAACATCTACAGATTTTATGATTAAAGATTTAGTTGCGGAATTTTTATTTACACTTTGCAAAGAGAATGTTCAACGAATGATCAAGTATACAGGCTACGGCAACGCAGCTGGCCTGTTTGCAAAACGTGGTCTTATTGTTTCAAAAGAAGCCAAAGAAAATTACAGCTCTGACAGTGAAGATAGTGAAACAGAAGAATATTTTATAAACAAAGATAAAATTAACCCGGTAACCGGATGTTTAGAAGAACCGAAACCTAATCTAATGGCAAATATGACAGATGAACAAGTATGTTTTTCAATTGATATTTTAACAAATATTTATGTCTCAGAGTCGTAACATTGAAAATGATCTTTAAGATTTTGGATGGAGAAATTCTATTTAAAAGGCTCAGTTTTCTCGAAAAGTTAGATTTATACTAACTAAAAAAAACTCATATTTAAATAGTTAGAAAAAAACAATCTTCTGACACATTTTTAATTTTTTTATGTAGATTTAGTTTAATAATATCAAAATAATGCTTTTTGTATTGTGATATATTAAAACGAATCATATTTGAATGGATTTAACTGAAACAAATTTATTTTGATAAAAAAATTGTACTACTAGTGTCACAGAAATAGGTAAAAAAGAGCGCCATTGTTATATAAAATTTACACTTCATAAAAAAAAAATCAGGAAAAATTTTCACCTAATTACTTGTTATCTCATATTACGTTTGATTCTAATGTTTTGTAATAATTGATTAAGTTTTTCAATTTGTTACACTATTTTTCCTAAAACTATTCTATGAATGATTTACTAATAACTTTAACAGTTCATTATGTTACTAATCATGTAAATGCAAATCAAGTAAATCTGTTTTTTGTCAACTTTAATTCAATATTTAACATTCGAACCAACATTTAACAAGGCTTAGAACTCAATTATTTTTTTTGATAGAGAACATTTTAAAATAAAGATATCCCTAAACAATTTGAAAATCTAAATATATATCTGTTACAGAAGGAATATGAAGCAATGAAACTAGTCAACATGATAGACGAATTGATGAAACATGGAATTAAGCCATGCACACTTAACGAAGAAGGTAAACCAGAACCAGTTGAGCATGTTTTGCAATTGCAAGAACAAAAAAAGATTTAAATTTGACTATTTTTCTTTTGTTTGTTTAAAAAAAATTCATTTTGTAAAAAATTATTATAAAATACAATTTAAACTTTAGACGTTGTTAACTGAGTGGTTTCGCTTCGTTTTGGAGGTGGTGGTGGTGGCATGCGTTTCGGAGTTCGAATAATTTGCTCATTTTGAATATTGGCAGTACGATATAAATTCGAACTTAACATACTGTTTTTCTCAACGTTTTCATAAACGTTATCGCCACCATAATGCTCTTGCACCCAATTCGAAACATTAGTCTTTTTATAATAAGCATCGTAATAAAACGATGGCGGATCACGAAATCCTAATACTTCATACGGTGTATCAATATGATTCAATTGACACTTCTGTGCCACCTGCCATTTTTTCTTCATAACTTTTTGTAAATCTCGAATAAACTCTTTTGGTGGAGCTGAATTTGAATTCTCTAATTTCTTTGGACTAGTTAATTTTGTGTTTTCAGATCGCTTAGGCGGCTCCGGTTTTCTAATATATTGCGGCGCCAACTGCTGTTGATACTCGAAAACCGAAAATTGACCCTTCTTTATAATTCCTTTTTTAGGACTACTGCTAACGTTACAAGCGTTCGAAATCGGTTCCGTGTTACTCGATATCAAAATTGAGTCGTTTTGAAAACTGACCTTCCGTTGTAACACTTGAACCGGATTACTAGAACATCTTAGCGATGATCTTAAGTTCTTCACTAGATTCTTTTTTTCAAAGCAAGAATCGCATTCTTCCTGCGAATTAATTTCATCAACTGTATTTTGAACGAAACTTATTGTCTCAATTTTATCACTTTAATTAAAACAAAAAACAATTATTAAAGCAATTATATATGTTTAAATAAATTACTTGTGATTTTCCCTAGTTTTTGGTCTCCTTTTAACCGTTCCAGTCTCTTGATTATCATCACTAGTTTCACTATCACTTAGTGGACTTGGTGGTGGTGGCAACGACATTAAAGAGATTTGTGATCCGGACAAATTCATTTGAGATTCAGAAATGGCAGGCAGTTCACCTGGAGCTGGTGGTGGTGGCAAAGAATCCATTGAAATACTCATTTTCATTATTTCACTTGTAGAAGATTGAATTTCTTCAAGATTATCAGTCATGTCATCGAACTGCCAATTAGTAATAATAATAAAAAAATTAGTTATAAATTAAAAAGTGTTTAAATATACTACATTATTAATTATCGGATTAGCAAGCTCTTTAGTTGGTGTTCGAATCACAGGCGTTGAGTTTCCACTGTTATTAGTTGAGGAAATCATTGAGCTGTCTAAAGAGTTTCGAATTTTAAAGTGACGTTTCAAAGTACTTGAATTTGATGACGAAGAATCATCGGTGCCACTTGATTTTCTTCGATAGTGCTTACGAGTTAAAGTCCCTGTTAATAAAATGTATAAGCACTATTGACTTTTTAAATCTCATTTTTAAAACAACTTTTAAATTAAATCTTTAACTTATATTGTAAATAGAATAACTAAAGAAAGTTTACTAAATATCACGAAAATCATTTTATATAATTTCATTTAAAAAATAAAGACATTCAGTTTCTAAAATTTAAATATTTAAAATATTTATAAATAGATTAAAAACAATTCTTTAATTTTAATTTATAAAAATTTAATTGTAATGCAATTTTAAGAAATAAAAAAGTAATAAAATTTTACTAATAATAAGAAAAAACAAATTTAATTTTTACTAACACTAAACTTAATACTTCATTCAAATAGAAAAAAACTTCGTGTATTCAAAACTAAAAAAATATACTTAAGTACTTTCAGAGTTATAAAGAATATTTTATTAACAAAAATAAAATGCTGGAATTGAAAGAGCACATTGATTCCAACATTATAAAATTATTTGTTTTAAAAAATGAGCATTACGTTCACTTTATAAAACCTGTATTTGTAAAACTTGGAGTTTGTTTCGAATCAGTCTCGAAGTCACGACTGACTTGGCTCACTTCAATTAACTGCCTAGTAACACTGGTCAATGGCAAGCAAGGCTTCATTGAAGGCTTTCGCTTTATTGTGCCCATTGGGAACTCGGTTTCAAAACCATTTTCATAGCTAACAGAATCGGACATGCAACCACTAGAACTGGAACTACTTGCACGGCTGTGCCGTCCAGAAGATGAATACGAAATCAACGAACTATTACCCGTACTATTGCCACTAGCCATGCCGTTATTACTCATTGATATCGAACTTACAGAGCACGAACGCGCATTTGCTAAAATATCAATATCTTCTTGTGCCAGTTCGTCAACTAAAAGTCTATAGTTATCTAACAATTTACGCCCATGTTTCGCTATCCGAATACCGGTCATCCAACGTTGTAAAACCATTGCACTTTCTGCACACAAACATTTAATGTACTTAAAAGACTTCGATTCCTGTATTCGAGGGTCTTTAATCGCGAAGCAATAATCGGTTGGTGCTTTAAACTTTTTTCTCCACCCTTTACCATAGTAAGCTTGATTTACATCAAACTTTGCCAAGCATGTCAACTCTTTGGCGTTTGATTTCGATTTTTCCTTTGTACAATAGTAAATGCCGGAAGCGCGAAGTACAAAGTAATATTTCTTCCAGCCTTTTTTCGATTCTGATTTTAAGTATAACGGACCTTCAACTTCGGGCACATTGTTTGAGTTTAAGGAAAAGAATTCTTCCAGTAACACGTTTCTTGCATTCTCATCATAATCGAAATTAGTTGATGAATTATTCTCGGGATTTTGACAATATTCGTCCGATGCGGACAAAAGAAACTGTTCAGGTTTTTCGAACATTTGAATTTTTTCGTGCCGTTCGCTAAATATTATTTTATTCTTTGAATCTCGTGTCCACATCATTAAATTATCAACAAGCATTTCATGATCTTCATAAATTCGTTCTATTACATAAAAATTAAAAATATCCTTATTTAGCATATCTTCTTATTAACAAGTAGCAAATAAGTATTTATCAGATATATAACTTTTTCGTATCATCAAATATGTTTAGTTTTATAGAATTTGAGCAAAAATTAAAAAAAATAAAAATTATAAACTTTACCCATAAAAAGCTCTGGAATATATTCAACAATAGACCATTTCGGATCCATCCGAACATGATTTTTATCTGCTAACAACCGTGAAACAAATGTGGTTGTCATTTTCTCATCAACAAGCAATGACTTTGTTGATCCATCTGACATAAAAACTTTAATAAACAATTTCTTAACAGCCGCCTCCTTCATTTTCTCCAAAGCTAATCGTATCTTTTCAGCTTTATCTCGATTCTACATTTTTTTTTTTAATTTAAAAATTACTTTAAAAATAATATAAAGTACAAGTTTTCATTTATCTTGCATTTTTCTTTTTGAATAAATAGCTTTTAATTTTTTTTTTACACAACAAAAAGTCATTACTTTGAAATACAACAAAGTTATGTATAAAGGTGATAGATGTAACAAATTTATAAATTCATTGCAATTACTTTTAGTTTTATTAATTTTTAATGATTTTACTTGAATAAAATTTCAAACGAAAATTATGCTTAAAAAATGAAACCGTCGACAAGTTTAAAATTTAAATATTAATACAGGAATTTATTAGCAAATTTTCTTATTTATGATTTCAATAAACAAAATTCGTTTCCTTTATTGCATTTTTGTTTTATTGCTTCGAAATAAAAACTTTTGTATGCGTTTGACTTAAAATTTTCATGTATATAATTTTCTTTATTGACATTTCATTTTTCTTTTCTTTAACATTTATTTCCTTTAATAAAAAACAGATTTTGCAGATTTAAGTGTGAAATTCTGAGAAAAACTTTATGACTGTTACTTCATGTTAAAAATAAATTCATTCTAAACTTTCGAAAACTAAAAAAAAAACTAAATCGTGGGTACATGTAATAATCTAAATTAAAATATTACTTTATAAAATATATTAACGGTATTTAATTTCTCAAGTAAAAAACCCAACTGAATGATTTGAATAAGTAATTGAAATCTATAATTATATAATTACGACATAATTTGAGAACCTATTTATCCAAAAAAGGCATTAAAACAAACTTGATCTTTAACGCTAACAACCGGCACTAATTTCGGTGCACTGAAACCACTGGATGTTGATGACTCGCTCGAGAGCATGGAGACCGTATCACTAAAAGCCGAATCATTATCAGGTGATTCAGTCCGCGATCCAGTTCTTGTTTTCAGAAGATCTGTGAATTCCTCATTAGATAGAACAGGACGGTTTCCATCTGAACAAGATCGATAATGATGTTGTAATATGTTTTGCTGCTGTTGTTTTTTGACATCGTCTAAAAATAACGAGAATATTGCTTAAAAACGTAAACTTTTTTTATATATAAGAATGAATACGTCTAAAATGACTTTGACTAGTAGTAACTCGGCCGATTTCGCGATCACACTGATTTTCGAGCGCGCACAATTCGCCGAGGATTGCATCCAAATCGACATCTTGTGAGTCCTCTAAATTGGCCATCGAAAATCGATAACTGTCCATTCTAGGTGTTGAAATTAACTCATTTGACAATGGCTTCGACAAACTTGTTGAATTAGTTGTCGTATTATCTAAACCCTGTAACAACACCAAAAAAATGGATAAGTTTTCTAAAACACCCTTTTATTATACCATATATCATAAATTATGTTTACTGTTATGTACAAGTATAGGAAGATTGAAGGAAAAATTTATCTAAAAATAGACAGAATTTAGTTCTGTAACAAAGAAAAAAAAGAGAAAAATTAGGGAGAATGCATAAAATAAAGTAATGAATCATCCCTTAGAAAGTACATGTTGAGGGAAGTCTCGAAATTTCCTCTTCAATTTCCCAATTCGATTTCAGTTCGGGAATTCTTCGTACAAGTTGAGAAATTTATCTTTCGGCAATAAAATTTATAAATAAAATTCAATGTGAATTGCCCTTTTACCAAAAATAAACGTTGACATTTTCAAAGTCACTTCATTCCATTGCACACACCAAATGTAAAAAGTACCAATTTTCATTTTCTAGAAAATTGTTCGAATTATTACGTTTAATTAATTTTTAAATAAAAAATAATAAACGCGAAAATTAATGACATAATTTTCACTACAATTATACATGAGTCATTTAAGACACAAGTATACTTGAATTTGTTTATCTTTTTTTTTTTAATAAAACGCATATTTTTACTTTTATTTTCATTTAAAATTTTTATCTACAACGGAAGTTATTAATTTTTACGTTCTTTTCAAAAAAGTACCCCTCTAGATTTGATTTGTTCCTAAAATTTTTATTAGTTTGGGAAGAAAATTCAATTAAAACGAATTAAACATTAGCTCTAAACACATTAAAAACAGGAACTAAAACTTCAAATTTCATAAACGCATCATAAACCTTCATGAAGTCGTTAATTTTATGCAACCTATTTAATAACTTTTTTTAAATGCACAAATATTCGACATTAATTTATTTCCTTTCTATATGCTAACCGGAAATTTGCTTCTATAACGCAAATTAGAGAATAACTTATTTTTTGTCGAAGTTGGATTTTTATAAAACTTTAACAAACACAACATTTTCAAATAGTTGAAAGCTAGGCATATTGTTCGAAATCAATAACGGAACTATTTTAACACACAAAAGGGACACCAATGTTTTGAACCCCACACAATAAGAGTATAGCACGTGTTCCATTTCTGACCTTTATATTCCCTTATTTTATAGCTCTATTAAACAAAAAAAGGGTTATAAAAATCTAATGGACGGTAGATTAGTAAGTCAACATTTAATCATTTTTATTAAAATTTTATGATTTGCCTTGATTTTAATACTTAAAAGAAAAACAGTTTAAGGGACTGTTTATTAGCATTATTAATTAATAAAACACTGTTAATTAAAAAAGGAATCCTTGAAGTTATTTATTTGAAAAAAACAATCCGACAATTTTACTACATATTTCCGCAATTCACATTTTTCATCAAAATTCTTCGATTTTTCAAATATAAAAATTCCTTACTGAGCATTCAAAAAATCGTAAACGATTTGATACAAATCGAATCGGCTCGGAACTCCGTTTAATCCACGACATTATTCTATACTCACTGATAAATCACATTGTAAAAGTTTATTTAAAAAACTGTTCATCTAACTTCTTCGAAGTTTGCACTCGAAATATTTCTGTTCAATCAACTCGCCCGATGAAAAAAAAAAGATAAAAAAGAGAGAGATGTTAAAATGGTTGCCAAACATAATTTTTTTATTCTGTGTTTTTGTACGGAAATCAAATTCAAATTCCGTAACTGTTTAGGAAATTTTATAAGGAATTATTTCAATGTTTTTTTGCTGAAAGTTATAAAAAAAGAAAATTGATAAAATACAAAGCAAATAACATGTTTTTTTTGATTGCGTAAATTATTAAAAATATTAGCTATTTTTTTACCGCACTAAATTATAGTTGTGTTCAAAAAGAGTATTCTGTTTGAGACAGAGTTGAAAAGTATTTTTGCAAACTTATTCGGTTTTGTACAAAAATATAGAATTTGAGTAATTCTGAGTAGCTATGACGTAAAAGTGTCCTGTTCAGGACACCATTTTTGAAAACGACTATAATTTACAACTTTGTAATTTTGCACATTAATTATATAAATAAAATTTAAAATTTATTTTGTACACTTTAATATTTTACAATTAAAAATCTAAAAAATTTTATTCGAAAATATACAAGAAATGTTAATATTTTAAAAATGTTGAACAATACCGACTTGACCAGTTTTATCGTGATAATTTTGTCACAATTTTTTAAAATATTATTTGCATGGTAAGTGTATTCAAAAATAATTTTTTATAAATTAATCTCTGAAAACAAATTTTTCTTACCATTTAAATCATTTTCGTAAGATAATAACTATTAAAATTTTTTGAAGTTTTCTATGAAAACTGAAATCGCACACGTATACACATACGATGATCATATTATCCAGAAATTCAAATATTTTACATTTTAAAATTTCAAATCTGAGCTAAAAAATATTTAAAAAAGTAAAAAAAGCAAAAATAATAAAAAATAAAGAATT
>AGDA01056487.1:0-21700 GCA_000281935.1 Mengenilla moldrzyki | reverse complement strand
GTAACTTCTTTGTTCTCCAAAGCACTAAGACACAGCTGTTTATTGCCATGAATTTGTTATTATTTTATTTTATCTTTTGTTGCTAATAGTTTGCCTATAATTTTGTTTTCTAAATTCTGACTAAACTAATTTTTATGAAATAGATATATTTGAAAACACAAAACGTTACAACATTTTTTTTTCTTCGGAGAGAATAAAAATAAGGGAATGAAGTGATTTACTGACAACAGTGTACTTGTTTTTAAAGTTCATCGAAAACCGTAAATAAACTTTCATCGAACGTTTAAGGGAAGACATACAAACCGCTCAATAAAAGTTTATTGAACGTTTGTTTACGGTTAAAAAACTTTTATAAGTTACTGTGAACTTTTCTTAAACTTTTATTGAACATTAAAGCGTTACTAGGATTGTTTATAAATATAGTACACGTTGTACTTTCTTTACATGAATTTTTTATACTGAGGAAAATTTTCAATGAAATAAGACAAATAAATTTCATACGTTGTTGGAACAAAATTCGTTGGAAAATAAGAAAAATTTTTAATAATTACTATAAAGTTGTTTTTAAATTAGCAAAATTTTTGTATATTCTAAATACAGAATAATGTTATGATAAGATTACATTATTATCCAATTTAGTTACAGTTTCTCTAAAATTTAATTAAGCACGAATTAAAAAAAAAAAATTTGCTCGAGTTATTATACGAATATTATATATATTATATTTTATATATTATTATTATTATATTATGTGAAAATTATTCTATATGCATAATATTTTAACTTCTTTTGTATTAATGAATTTCATATTTTCTATTTTCCAAAGTATAATTTATTTTTTATAATATTTTTAATTGATTAAAATGTGTAAGCGCAAAATAAATTAAATTAACTCGTATAATAGAAAATTTATAAAATGTATTTTTATAGGAACTTTAAAATGCATTAACTCGAAGTGATTATTCTTGATCTTTTAATTTATTATAGTTTGATTCTTTATTGATTTTTTATTGTCCAAATTAAGTCTTAAAAATCTATATATTTTTTCTGTAAAAACTTAATATAATTTTTTTTTGAAAGCGTATTTAAAGTAGTCTAAAAGCCATAATTGATCAGTTTAAAAAGTAATTTTTTAGCTGTTTTCCGACGCATTTTAAATATTTTTTAAACATACGTTTTTTAACGGAAAAGGCTTAATTGAATTCTTTGAAACATAATATAATAGCTTTGATATTTTATGTGTAATATATTAATAAACCTATATTCCTTGTCACCATAAAAATAAATTACTAGACTCAAATTTATGATTAATATTTGTTTGTTTTACTAGTTATTTTGAAAATCGTAATTACGAATTATGAAAAATCAATCAAATATTTAAAAAATATATAAATTAAATGCAATTATTCTAATTTTTTGTATAAAGAAAACTTAAATATATTATTATTATTACTGGTATTGAATTAAAAAAGTTAATCGAATAAAAAATTGAAAAATTTCATCACGCGTTATATAAAATGAATGTCATATTTGTATATTTTATTTGTTTGAGTAGAATTTTAACTTTATACGAGATCTCAATATCTTAACCAGTGCTGTAATAGATACTTTATATTTGTATATAGATACACGGCATCAAAAAGTATAGAGATACTTACAAAGATACTTAAATGTATCTAGATACAGATACAGATATTTGTGTATAGATACAAGTACAGATACAGATACTTTTATCTAGATATATGCTTCTAAAACAGATACAATAAAAAAAATTTAAACTTGTGCTTACTAATACAGCACTGATCTTAACATTGCTATAATTCTTCTGTTAAGCTTTTTAAAATACTGAGCTCTTTAATTGTGGTCTTATTACCCCGTGTTTTTTATACCTTTAAGAAATACATTTCAAAATGTTTTTTACAATTTCAGAAACTACACAATGAAAGACTAAGGATATTAAATTGTATTGCTATTTTTATTCTATTTTAGACAAAGTGAACAGTATGAAAATGCAAAGTTTAAAATTAGACACAATTGACGACTACTTAAACCATTCGTTCGAAACTTGCAAAATTTGTAAAAGCTTTCAAGACATTTGAAAAGTTGATTTACGGAATTAAATAGTTCAATGAATCTTCGATGGATTTTTTTAATGAAAGAGCTGAAGCGGTACTTTGCAAAAAACTGCAATGGCAAAATCACTATAAATATAAGAATTTTTCTGTACCAACAACTTGTCATCGAACGAGAAGAGACCAGATCGTGCAACCTGAACAACAATGTTAAGATCACATCTCATACTTTTTGTCGTTATAATGACCGTGGTCAGTAGCGGTCCGGTCTTCAACGCGACCAACGAAGCAGGCCAAGAAAATAGCACCAGTATCGAACCGTCAACTAGCGAAGATATCTTGGACCAACGGCAAAACGGTACCGAAAACTACCGCATTAACGTCGAACGATTTCTAATCCTGATTTCGCCATCGGTCTCTGGCAATTTACTACCGAGCTCTTTAGACGATTTTTTCAATTCATTTAATTTAAATTTATTTAAGAAAAAGAAAGAAAGCTTAAAGTAATAAATTCAGTTTGCATAAAATACTATTAGTTAGTTATTAATTCACAAATTCCGTCCGAATTTCGTTTTTGATCCGGCCCGCATTGTTCAAGATCAGCCCCCAGTAACGTTAAGTTCTCCAGATGCTTCTTCGTAATCGGAATTTTATCTTTGCTACCGGCTTTGTTCTTCAAGTCGTCACTTAAGGCCAAAATTTGTGCTTGAGGTTGCTGGTTGATTTTTCCTATTAAATTAATTGTTAAAAATCAATTATAACGATACCACAGTAATGTTATATTAAGTTTATTGTAGTATTATTGTAACAATGTTGTAAAAAAGTTGCAAAAGTACGACCTAAAACATTACTGTGATTTATAACTGATTTTAGTATTTTAACGACTGACCACCTATTTCAACTTGATACGGTGCTATTAATTTAGTTTCCTTTGCGCGATAATGCAAAGGATCTATTCGAGGTTCCTTGTCGCCGTCCTGGTCTTCTGGTAGTCCTGAGCCGTTTTCGGAACCTATTCGATTCTTCTGGCTCAACTTTGATGATGTAATCGCTTTGGCGATGAAATCCAATAAATTAAACGCATCGTTTTTGGTTGATGGTATGAACATTATGATAAAATTGTGCAGGTCGGCTCGTAAATTTACATCGCCCTCTTGCCGTTGATCTTGATGCAGTGGTAATGATTCGATAACGTTGTCATAAACTGTAGCCACTATAATCAAATAAATTATACAAAACTTAGTCATTTTTTTTATTATGAAAATATCATATGAATCTGAATGCATGAAACGAGTGACTTTGAACAGCTTTTTAAGTAATTGAAATTAAATAAAATCACTTAAATTAAGAAATTTTCGCTCCGCCTGATAACGGATTTTCTGTAGGTATCTTCTATATTGTTTTTCATCTTTAATGACTGTTTCTTTTCTCGATAAAATATTATACTTTGTTTCTTATTAAAGGTCGAATTTCGATCAAGTTTGATTAAATATTTCAGCCGGTTTAGCAATAGTTAATTGACGCGGACACGGTTGAGAATTTTTCAAGTTCAAAAGTTTAAAGAACCGTAACTGTGAGTTCATTTTCTCCTTTTACAGTTTTCATTACCTTAACATGTTCAATGTACACATTTCGTTAATTTTTAATAACATGTTAACCCTTAAAAGACAAAGAAATTAATGCAAGGCATCCTCGTTATTTGAATACCAGGTACTTCAATACAGGAAACATGTTACCTGACTTAGCTTGTTATAAGCCAACTTATCATCTTTGGATCGAAATTTCGACTTTTATTTAAAAAATATTTCAAGCTGAAAATGTAGAAAATTTCAAAAAATTTCGTATTAAAATTTTGACCAAATTTTACAAAAATTTTAATTCAGTAATATCTAATATAAAAAAAAATTATAAAAAAGTCAATACTTTCGTATAATATATTTTGTTTTAAATAATAATTTAATTTTTATAACGTTTCATATAATTTATTTGAATTATTTAAAAATTTTCCGTACAATTGGAAAATAAATGGAGAAAAAAAAGTGCCAGCAAATTAAAGTTTTGTTATTTGTAACAACAAATGTTTAAAAATAACCAGATTTTTATTTAAATCAAACAAACTGCTTGTAAAAGCAATTTAAATTTGCTTTGTTGTCCCCTTTTTTTACAAACTTGTTTGCTAAATAGGCAACCCATTTTTTTCTGTAATAATTGGTTCATATTTTAAGTGACTTTATTCATATATGAATTCACAAATCACGTTTAAGTTTACTGAAGAATGTTGTATGAAATTCATATTTGAATTTTTTCAACACAGAGTACCAAGCTATTTTGGTGTTTAAAATACGGTTACAATTTTCTCTGAAACGAATTTTATGTTCTATGCTTTTAGAAGCAACTATCTGCTTCATTTTTATATGAAAGTAAACTTCAAAATAGGTCGATACTCTGTTAACACATGGACGTATAAAACATGGACTGATCATTGCATAGGAAAACGTATAGAGAGGAATTTTCGGACTGGGTCGAACTGCGCTGACTCGCAACAGTGGTTTTAAATTAACGGTGGTTTTTTTCTCGGCCGTTAAAAACGACATTCAGTGTCTGATTTCTTTAGAGTCCTTATATTGAATTTAGCAACTCATTTCTCACGGACTCGCAAATTATGCATTTCCGCATCTTTTAAAATCTTCACATTTAAAATTGATTTAAAAAAGTTTATTTTCAAAAATTAAAAAAAAAGTATTGCTTATGCGCAGTTTGACCAGGTTCGAAAATTCCTCTCTATACATTTTCCTATGCAATGATCAACCCATGTTTTATACGTCCATGTGTTAACATGATCACTCTGTATACATCAAATAATAATTGTATGAAATATCTGATATTAACTTTTTTCAAATTTATTTATTTATTAATTATGAATTATAATTATAATTTATAATTATCTAACACCAAAAATAAAAACAAAAATTAAAAAAAACGGGTTAAAATGTCTAATAATTATAATTTTTATAGTTATAATTATGTTAGTAACATTTATAAAAAATTATTTGAAAACAAATAGTCTAAAAAACAGAAAAAGTCTTCTAACTTTTAGATAAATATCTTTTTTTTTAAATGATGAAAAACTTAGCCTTATATTCAGTAGATATTTTTATCAATGCACAGTTGAACGAAATCCAAACTGAAATTGAACTAAATTAAAATGAATTATTTGCAAAGTTAAAATCTTTTTTTAAATAAAAAAAAATCAAAAGTTTTCAATCGGTTTGATATCAATTACAAAATAATTAAACTGGATATTTTAAGCATTTGTAATCAGTAATTTCAGAAATTTTGAAACTCGTATGAAACGATAACAATTTTATAAAATATAACAGCACAAAAATGAAAAAGGTTCTCGTGTACGTCTATTAAAGGCCACCTCTGACATATAATATGTATATATATATAATATATGCCTTTCAGATGCTTTTGGCAATACGGGAATTTATTTTAGTACTCACAAACTTAAAAACTAACTTTTTTATTAAGATTTTTAAAAGATCTTTTTTCAGAAATAAAATAAGAACTTAAGCTCTGCACAAAAAAATATACATTATTTAAAAAAAAAAATAAATGTAATGAAAATTTTATTATTTTTTAGGCAATAAACTTTTATTATTAATACTACAACAAATTTATTAATTTTATAATAATTTCTTATCTAACTTATAAAAATAGGTATTGGAAAAAAATTTTAAGGAAATTATTTATTAATATAATAAAATTCTCCCCGTGTGTGTATATAGTTTTTTATTTGATTTCTGTAATGAGCATATTATTATTTAGAATCATTATACTAGTATTAATAAGTTTAATACTATTTTTTTTCTCAAATCAACAATAAAATAATAATAAATTAATTTTTAAACACTATAATTTAATAGTTTATATATGTCTTTTTGATTTATAATTTGAAATAATGCATGATATTTTATTCTCTAATCACTTTTTAGTCAATATCATAATCAAACATTGTTTATCGTTCAGAATAATTTATACAATTTGATACTAAACATCCACATACACCATTTAAAATTTTATATGTAAAAAATCAAATAGTCAATTTTTTAATAATTAAAAAAAAGTAAAAATAATTAAATCAGTTTCCATGAACGTAAACGTTTTATTAAGCAACAGGCGTTTTTTGTTTAAGAAGATGCATTTTATTCAAATCACCCATAATTTATTAAAGTTTAATTAATGTCCAAAAACTTAATAGTTTCTCAAAAAAACTAATAGAAATTTTTATTCTTTAATGGCTTTGTATAGCAAGGTATAAGATACTTGTCGCATACAAAGGTAATTAAATGGAGGCCGTTGATCTTAGTTTTACACATGAAGAACAACTTTTTATAAGTTACTTAAATTAATAAGAAAAAAAGTTTCTGATTAGTGTTCTGAGTTTTTCGACTTGTTCATTTAAATCAAAACGATAGTTTAATTGTAATAAATTCCTACTAACCATGAGTAATAGAATTATAGTTTTTATGATCGTTAGCTGCTCGATCCAGATCGCTGTTTCCGCACCGGGAACTGTAATTGACCAAAGGCAAAGTGGTAAGTTAAACGTGCATTTAAGCCTCAAAGATTTCGACATCATTGAAATAGCTGCAGCTAACGATGCTCAAAACTCAGCTCAGGTAAACTTTGATTTAAAAATTTACCTTACTTATATATTTGCACACCTACATACATGGACCTATTTTTAATTAATAGTGAGTTTGTGTTAGCCCTAAACGGCATGTAATGTTACAGAGATATCTGAGTAAAATCGCTACAAGAGTTTGTCGCAAATTATACAAAGTTTTTGCATTATATAGACATTAGGAATGATATAAACTACACTCGCTATGAAACCTAAAGCGTTACTGTCATCTTGTAGCTATAACAGAGTTTTGATCTGTGAGTTATCTTTTGATTTATATATTTGAATCTTTGTAATACTACTAATAAGGAAGCATATCAACTTGTCGGATCCTGATTTTATTCGAATAAATTTTATTCAATTGAACATGTTTATGAATTAAAAAGTTTATAATTGATTCGTACTCTAAATCATTGCGGTTTGATATCTGGAGGTTAAAAGCAAACACTATCAAATCATAATTATTATTTTATCACATAAGACTTTTATTTATGAAAAAATGATTTTTACAAAAGTTGTTAATAAAAAATATATATAAAAAATGTATAAGGTAATTTTTTTATTAAAGATTTATTCTGCTCAAAATGTAAAAAACTTTCTTATTTTTTGGTTTTTAATAACTAGTAGGAGTTATATTTTTCAACTTATGAACTTTAAAACACACGATTTACTCTTTATACATCCGTAGAACATATTTTTTTAAAAAATATCTAAAATTCATCTATATCATGACTTTTAGTCATAAACTCGTCTTAAGCGCCTAAAATATATCTAAAATTGAACTCTGAGTAGTTACGACTCTTTCATGACTTTTTATTAGCTAAAAGATATTTAAATCTTATCTATTTGGTAACTTAAAGTTAAAAAGTTGTATAAAAAATACATTTTTCTATATGACTAAGTCATGTCTAAATTACTTTCGAAATACCTATACTTAAAATATAATAAAAATCTTTTAGGTAACTTAAGACCAAATTAAGTTTTATTTTAGACATAAAATTTTCTAAAAGTTGTAACACTGTAAGAAAAATTCTACACCAGTGTGACTTTATAATCATTAATAATTATTTTTTACTTTCAACGATAAAAACTAAGATTTTGAGAATAATAATTTAATAATTTTTGTTTTTTCTTAATTTTACTTAAAATTTGCATATGCTCAATTGAAATTCAGTGTTGAAATTTTATTTTTAAATATTTTGGTTCTATTTAGAAATTTTTGCTTAAGGAATAGAAAATCTTGATCAATTGAAAAAAAAAATTAGTTATAATTTTTTATTTTTAGTAAAATAAACGATAGTATTTGGGATATTAATTATATATTAAGTAATATTTCACATAAATTCGTATAAAATTCTTAAAAGCGTTGTTTTTAAAATTTTAATTACATCAAATTCTAAACAAATTTATATTTAATAAAAAACTATATAATTTTGAATTAAATTTTGAACAGTAATGATTTTTTACAAAAAGGATTCAAATATAAAATTTATTATCTTCTACCCGAGTATAAGTAAAAAAACAAATAGAAGAGAAAATAAAATAAATAAATAAATAATAAACCATGTTTGCTAGGCGAGGTTAGCACCCTAGCACTGCATCCGCATTGCTTGATTTTTAAAAACGAAATTTTGGTTATTCTAACCAAAATTTATTATAAAAAAACATTTTAAATTTTTAAAATAAATTTTTGCTTATATTAGTAATTTTTTATAACTGATTTAGCAATATTTCTTATAGTTATCATTTTTTAACAAATTTTATTGCTCAAATACCCATAAACCTTTTTCGTGTACTAAAATAATCACTTTTGCGTATAGTGTATATGTTTTTGCTTAAAAAATTTGTGTGCGAAATTTTTTTTATAAAAAAATCAATAATTGTAAATATAATTTTATTAAATTTTTTATATCGCTTTATTCATATTAAAATATTGTAAATTATAATAGTTTCATCATGATTTTAAAAGAATATCTCTAATATAATTGAAAAATTATCAGTTAAAACTCAGGTTCTGTAGCCAAAATTAATTTTCGTGTTTTCTTATAACTTCATAAGACGAAAAATATAAAAATTTTATCGTATAAAAAAATTCAAGAATAAAATTTTAATAATAAAGTTAAAATTATAAAAAGAAACAAATTTCAAAAAAATTTAAAGTTAATAAAAAGTCCCTATTTATATCTCACATTATAAAATTATTATATGTATATTTTTTGCATCAATAATTACACGATTGTTGAAAAAAGGTATTATTTGAGAAATAATTATTACTGATTACAACGCCACACTACTATAAAAAAAATTTTATAACACCATTCTATAAAATGCAATTTTTGTATCTTTAATTAATTAAAAATACATAGCTCTAAATAGTTATTAAAGAAATTCAAAATATCAAATAAAAAATGTTTTTTAAATATTGAACAAAATAAAGTTTTAATTGAAAAATATTTAACACATATTTGTATATTTTTTCTACTGTACAAATGATTTATAGAAGTCTTTTTTTTGAAAAGTGGATAGAGAGACTAATATGTTTTAACAAGAACCACTTTTACTTTAAAACTAATCTCACAATGAAGTAAGATATAGGTTTTTCAATCCTAAAACATGTTCAATTGAATATGGACATTGTAATTTTAACACTTATCAATGTACTAAAGTGAATAAATTTTTTGACTTTCTTTCATTAATCTCTCATCAGTCTTAACATAAATTTATAGTATTTGTTTTGATTTATTTCAATTAGTTTCAGTTTATAACATTAGGAAAACATACTTTTAACAATAATACTTAGATTTTAAAGTAATGAAGTTTAATTTTTTATAGATTTAATATAGTTTAATACAGGACTAAGTGATTATGATAAGAAAAAAATTTTCAAACATAATAGTGATATATTTTTTATAATGTCATAGTATTATAAACAAAGTATGTTAATTAACATGGTAATGTTGCTGTTATGTGAATACCGTGTTTGTTACATAATCTACATTATTATAATATAACTGGTCAACGAGTAATAACTAATGATGGGCAAAATATCGATGTATTGCAGTGGTTTTCGATATATCGATATTTTGATAGTTTTGAGTTTATAGCACTTGATCCTTTTATAAAATAGTTTAACATTAAAAAAATTCACTCTCTAATTCGAATAAAATACAAGGCCTAACATAACAATTGATAATTAAATTCAACACTTAAGACCAATTTGATTAATCCTTAAACGTTTGTATTTTAAAAAATATGCATATGCATATGTTTAAACTTTACTTAATATACTTTGTTTTACCATACCCAAAAAGGATCTATGAGTAAAGTGTTTTTTACATTAATGATACTAGTTATTTCATAAACTAATCTGGGTTTTAAACACTTCCAGGATTATGAGTATATTTACGACTACACAGACTTCGTTATAAATAAAACAAGCACAACTCCATCAACAAGCATAGGACACAATGTGACAACAGCGTCATCAACTCTAACAAAAAATCCCGAATTCGAAAACTCTCCGGTAACGCATATTAAAATTAAGCCGGTGCAAATGACGAACTCGACCAAGAAATTGAACTACAAACGGTTTTGCGCGCCAGGATATTCAAGAGATAAACGGGGGCACTGTCGTCCTAAAAAATCCGAGCCGTAATTGAATCAAATTGAAAAATTACAATTTATAATAAATTTTTCATTTTTCTTAATTTAAGGATCCGGCTACGACAATTCGCCAATTTAGTAACGCACTTTCGAGATAAACAATTCGACCAGAATCAATGAAAATCTTTTTAAATTTCATATAATTTTATTAATATGTTTGCAAAAATTTTATAGAACGGAAAACGTTTTAATAAAATCGCTTATTGATTTCCTTTAAAGAAAATGTTCCCATCAAATTAGCAACATTGCATAAATTTCTTCTATAAAAGGCCGTACATTATTCCTTCGCATTTACTTATCACCAATCTTAATTATAATATTAATTAAATTAATTTTACTGTGATAACTTATTCAAAAAATGTATTCAACCATGTTCATTTCGATGCTAATTTTGGCCACGATACCTGCATATTTTTGCGACATAAAGTACATTACAAATCCTGAGTACCTAAGGCAGCAAAACGTCGAAGAAAACTGCTGGGAGTTCCAACCAAATATGTTCGATGGTCCGTTACGAATTTGCGAGCCGAAAACGACGCCAAAAAGCCACATTGATCAGCAACAACCGATGCTACAAATGAGCGATTTTAGTAGCTTAAAGAACAGCCCTACTATTCTGCTGCCAGTTTCGATGGATCAAAATGAAATGTTGAGTGTTGCTAATGGACAGTTCATGGAGCCAGAAACGATACCTCGTACTCATACAGCTTCAACTGATGGTCAGCGTTTATTCGACTTGCATCTAAGAAAGGAGTTAGTACATGTTCCTTCAATAAGCACCCCAATTATTACAAAGACGTTTAGTGGAACTGTACCTCTAAATCTTATAAGTATTTTAAAAGCTTTGAAAGGTGGCGGTAAGCCCGACAAAATTACCGATGGGTCGCCGATTACTGGTATTGCTGTACTACTATGTACGCCGAATACAATAGCTTTCCACCATCCAAAAATAGAAAGCATTAAGCAAAATGGGCCAATAATTATGGTTCCAATACCTGGAACTCAACTAAAACCACCAAGTCCAAGCACTGAAGTAATGTATTTTCCTAGCTATGGGTACTACCCGTTATCCGGATTACAAACTCAAAATGTGGCCTTAAAACATTCCGTTAACACACAAAGCTTATTTCCTATAAGTCAACAGAAAGATGGAAATAAACTGAAGATTTACGGACCCCGATTCAAGACAGCTGACGAACTAAGTATTGAGCAGAAACCCGAAGTTGAAGCACCGAGTGCGGAAGGCAAGTCACAAGCTAATTTGGAACAGCAGCAATTGAGTATGGACAAAAAAGTTCCAATTTTAAATGATAATAATAAAATTTAACGTTTTCCTTTATGATTTTTTTAATATATGTCAAAATGAATTTTATATAATAAATAATTTCCGGAATATTTAATAATTGAATAAATGGTTTTTTGGAAACAAGTAATAATATGTTTTTCTCTAAAGGCCACAAAGTTTATCGAATTAATTATGTTTATGTGAATGATTTAAATGTAAAATATGCGCAACTTCTACGTGTTGTTTTTCAGATAACGATATGGTGACATACGAAAAACTTTTTAGTTTCTTTTAGATAGGTAACAAAATGCTTACTAAAAGACGTTTCTTAGTGGTAATTTTAATTTTTCATTTTGTAATATGTGCGTTGGATGCAAAACGAGCCGGAGGTGGCTTTGGTCGGTCACGGATCGGGTACAATAGTCGTCGAAGGCCTAGTTCGTATAACACTCGGTACGGATCGAAAGGACGAAAAACCGAATATGGCAGTGATACTAAAATTACGGAGCCGAAAACGAAACCTTCGGCGCCACCAATGCCTGTCGAGAACCGACGTCCGATCGGTTGGAACACGGACACAGCTGCAGGAAAAAATATCTATCCTGCTCACACCCAGCCAAAGGCTCCACAGGGACATTTGAACCCGGACGGAAGTCATATTGGTAAGCAGCCGCATCAATATCCAGTAACACCGTCAAGTGTAAAAACTAATTTAGCGAAACCTGGTGTCAATGAACCTCCACCACCTTACTCGGCAACAAACAATCAAGGTTACGGTTATGGCAAAGCTGCTCCTCCGCCGCCATACTCGGCTGTCAATAACCAAGGTTACGGTCAACAAGCGCCACCACCATACTCACCAGTAGGTGGTTACGGTTACGGCAATGGTCAACCACCACCTCCATATACGCCCATGGGTCAAGCTCCTATTAGTCCAGGTGTTGGTACTTCACCAAGTCGAGGTTACGGTGGTTATGGCGGTTTAGGCGGCTTAGCAGGTAGTGGTTTAGTTGGCAACGTTCTCTCCGGTTTAACGCTATGGCAACTAATGCGAGGAGCAGGACGCGGCAATTACAACGTGCACAATCATTACTACCAAAACCAAACTGGACCTGAAGAAGGCCCTGTAAATGGCACGATGCCAATTTGGAACCAAACAATGCCAATAAACGGCACAGATCCGTTCTGGAATCAAACAGCTTTAAACAGCACCTTAGTAAACGACACCATTACATCCAGTACAACACCTATATCAAACTTTAGTAAAAATCCAGTAACAGAGTAAGAAAACTAAAGGTCGTTCACCACAATGTTACAAATAATAACACCTATTTTGAAGAAATGAATCATTCAAAAAGCATACAGAATGCTCAAAGTACAACTATATTTATCGGAATTTAGCTTATTTAATTGAAAATATATGAGAATGTTTTTTAAAATAATATTTATAATAAACAATATTCATAAAGTAAATATATACTCGTCATAAAAATAACCAATATAGTGTACATAGAGGGTCTTGAATTTTTTCTTAGTTGTTTGATACATTCGAAAAGAAAACAAATGAACTCGTTTAAATCCTACTTCGAATTAACAGCATTCCCTATTTTTCGAACAGTCACTGTAATTTAATCTGGTTCACGTTATTGATTACAAGTTATTGAAGTTTAAACGTGTACTTTGTTAAACAGGTAAAACTTTACACTTTGTACGTGATTTTTCACGTTTCCCCTACGTCGATATCACATAGTTTTCAGTACAAATTTTCTCGCGATTGTGTATATGTAAAAACATGGCCGATCCGACTATGCAAATTTTTTGTTGTTACCACAATAATGCTTCGTATATGTCTAAGTTGATCGCCGAAGACTTCGATAGTCAATTTTACAATATTTTGTGTATATTTTCGTCAGTTCTTGGTTTATTAGGTGCTTCTTATCAAGTATATTTTGTGTTGAAAACATGTTTTAAAATTAATGGAAACTGATTTAAAGCTTTGGCCAAAAAAATACGATGTGTATTCGAAACTTTATACGGGCGTTAGAGCAAGGCGAATCATCAAATGGTTATCGTTTGCCGATTTCCTAGCCGCTTTAGGCGTCCTTATCAGGTCTATTATTTGGATATCGGCTAAAAACATTGGTCCCGTTTTAGGGGATCATTATAGCATGGTCTTTTGCGTAATAGCCTCCGTAAGTATAATTTCACTCTAGTTGACTGTTAACGCAACGAACATATTCTAAGTACACAAAATTTGTCTAAAAGAATTTATACTAATGACCGTTGTTACTCTCTTCCAAAGTCGTAAATGATTTAAATTATTCATTCAAGGCTTGGATACAATATTTTTACACTGCTACTTGGATTTGGACTTTAATTTACGCAATAGATGTATATCACGTGCTGCGTCAGTCATGGATCCATTCGACGTACTATCATATCACTTCGTGGGTATTGCCTGCGATTTTAACTGCGATTGGTCTTTCGTTACTTTACATTCCAAATGCAGAGTACATAAGCGTTTTATTTATGTTTTTGTGCAGATAATGAAATTGTTTTGGATCAAAAGTCATTGCTTTCTTATGCAATTCTTGTGCAAATTCATTGCATTTTGCTATCTATGTAATTTTTAGGTCGAATTAAGTAAATTTATTAACCTAAAAAAATGAAAATCTTCCATTTCTGCACAATTTCTCAGATATATAAATATATAGCATTGTAGAATGGAAGGAAATATTAAATGAAATTAGTTCTATGATAAACTTATAAATTTACAAATACTGCTATTTCTATACAAAAACTAAAAAAAGTAATGAAATTTTTAAAAATGGTTAGAGAATTAGCATGAATTTATCTGAACTAAAAACATGAAAATGACACATTTTGAAACTTATTGCTGGTTATATAAGTTTTTTTTTTGTTTAATTCAACCTAAATTAAAATTTGGCTTGGTTTACTCAAATTAACTTTTATTATTAATATGTTTTTTACGCATAAATACATCTAAAAAATATATTCATAAAAGACGAATAAGAATTTTGCTTTTCTTAGAAAAGTTCACTTTTTATATTTGAGAAAAATTTAAATTGTACATTTATATGCACCCATATTATTTTAAACAGAGATTACCCAGATCGGCAAAAGAATTTTTCTTAAAAAAATTCCCTTCATTTTTATGTTGGTAGAAAATTAAGCAAAAGTGGCGGTATCATTTAGTAAGATATTCCGCAATGTTGCCAAAAAAATTCCTACTTGTTTTTTATAATATTTCGTCGACGAAAATTGCAGAATAAATAAATATATCAAAAAATTTATTTGATCAATCAATTTTCCGATTTTCTTTGATATTTATTCGAAATAAAGTAAAAGTTTTTTTATAAAATTATTTTAAACCACAACGTTGACCACTTACAGATAGAATAGAGTAGCGCCATCAAGTTTTAAAGAAAAAGATAAGGGAACGCTTTGCCGATCTGGGTAATCTGTATTTTAAAGGGTTAGTTTTTTAGCTCATAGAGCATATCAAAAATTCTTTTAATTACTAAATTTAATATGTCAAAAAATTTGAATCAAAAATCACACTAGAAAACAAATATGTTTATATAGGAACAGTTTATACATTTTCCGGAAACTCAAGTCAACACTTATGGCAAGAACGAAAATTTTGATAAGCTTAAAGGAATTTGTCAAGGGGAGGGGAATAAATATATTCCTCAAATATAAAAATTTTTTTACTTTAAAAATATGAGATTTAAATAGTTTGCTTAGTAAAGGAAACTTACAGCCTAACTTAAAATTTTGTGTTGTTTGAATTGGAGAAATCATCTAAAAAATATGTTTTCCTTTAAATTTAAGTTTCATTTAGAGCTCTTAAAACTGTGTTCTCAAGAATATCACCTATACTTAAATTTAAGAGGTTAATTTCCCAAAATTCTTTGCGAAAAATGGACCATGGAAATTTTTTATCTCTTTGTAAAATTATGAGTATCTTGAATATTCCTTAATGAGCTACTTAAATTTTCTTGTGCTCTCTATTTTCTAAAATAAATAAAATTCAATTATTTCTTCAAAAAAACACAAATTTTTATTACTTTTTTTAACTTTAAATGGTAATCATGAAGCTTACATTTAAAGACATTTTCAAAATTTTTTAGTTTTTTTGTCAAGAAGGGTTACTTTCTTGTCTAATTAAGTACTAATTAAGCCTCATCTTTTTTCTCAATAATATTTTGGTCTTGTAATCACTGTGACTTGAGTTTTAATGAACAAGTATAGGCTATTCCTGTGTAAAGACTTTTATTCCTTAATATTATTAAACAGTACGACTCTGTTTAACACGTAAAATATGTTCCAATAAAGTAGAGCGTAATGCGAAACAGCGCTAAACGACTCTATCTTAGCACGTAACTAACGGGGTTAAAAGAAGACGGTTAGTTAGTCCTAGTTTAATGCTTTTTCTGATTGGTTTCTTTTTTTGTTTTTTATTGTCATCCACGATTAAAACTAAGGATCATAATATTTGTCACTGTATTAATCGTTATAGTGTTATATAAATTTATACTTACAATAATGGCAAAGGTTGTTTCAAATGAAAAAATGCGTCTGTACGGCACCTTATCGAGCAAGAGACATAACTTCACTATTTTAGATGTGTTATTTAAAAGCCTAGTGCTACGCACAACTTCAGGAATTCCGGATTGAAACAAAGAGTGTTAAACCGAAACAGCGCTAAACGAAACAACGTTAAGCGAGGTCCTACTATATATTTATAAAGAACAAAAGTATCAGTGAAACAGAAAAGTTATCAGCCAAATTAACTTATTTAAAATTAAATAATAAAAAGTTTTAAAATTTTTATTACATACCTGTCATTTTTCATTGCAGTAGATGTATTAACTACTTAATAATATTCAAAAATAATTTAAAAAATAACTATCCTACATATCTTGGTAAGAAGTATTTTATGATAATTCCTTTCTTTTTGCCATGCTATCATAGAAAAAAATTCAAAATATTAATTTTATTTAAAATTAAACTTTAAGATGTAACGTAATAAACTCAATGAGCGATGCTGTAGGTCGAATCTTGCCAAATTACTTCCTAACGTACATACCTATATTGATTGTAATGTTTTCGAATCCAATAATTTACCATTTATCGACAAATCGGCTAGAAATGATTGTGGTAACACGATATAATCAACTAACAGACCGTGAACGTCGTCTAATTGATGGAATCAGACTTCGATTTTCGTTCATAAACTTAGTGTTTTATATATGTTGGCTAGCTAATATTATCAACGGCCTCTTATTGTGGACACTGTGGCTTCAATTACCTAGTAAACTAGTCGTCAGTCTTTGGTATATCATGGTAAGTTTCTGTCTATTCAAAATCGCATTATTTTTACGTTACACTGAATTCCATAAGAAGAGGCCGTATGGACTTTATTGTTACGAGAATGTTTATTTTGAGTAAAATAACAAAAGCTGCGAGAGCATTTATTTTATAATTTTAGGCCTTTTTGAATCCACTGCAAGCATTGTTTAATAGTTTTGTGTATCGGCGCAAAGTGGATGCTTCAGAAAAATTAATCAATCCGTTCAAAAAGCTGTTTGGTAATTCGCAAAGTTCAAGTTCGTCTAATTACTTTCCTAATCCTTCAGAAGAAGATCCAATTTTAGCAAATACTTCGGCAGCCGTTAATTACACAAATCCAGTGCAATTCAAATAATCTTTGTAGTAATACGAAAACATTTGTAAGTTCAGAAAAAATCAAGTAACTTAAAAAAGAGAGTATACTTTTAAATATATTTTTCTATAATTATAGAAATTAATATAATGTTAAAAATATTTTAATAAAATGCAAAATTGCTTTGTTATGCCTTCTTAACGCCTAATGTTTTTTATGTAAAACAAATAGTGTTTTAAAAAGTTTACCTGTACCTTTTTAATATCATTTAACACTAGAATATTTAAAGTCCCAAGTTGCCCAATCCACTGGCGAGTTGTTATTTTGACACTGATTACTTTTTTATGGGCAAGGTATAGTAACCCTCTGAGTCCCAGACAATGTTTTGGGAAAACACTTCAAAAATCCCGAACAGCGCGACAGCACTTTCTCTACATACGCACCAAAAAACCCAAATAATGTAATAGCGCTTGCTTCGACGCTTGCTTTTCTTGCTAACGCATAGCATCAGTTCTACACAACGCACGAAACGTCTGGGTTTTCTTGATATGAAAAAAGCGCAATCGCATTGCTTGGGACTTAAATGGTTAAGATATGTTTAGAGATGTCCGAATACATTTTGCTAATAAGTATGTTCAAAAAATAAATGTTTTTATTCGATATGTATCTTGTAACAGGTTTTAAATAAGAAGCTGTAAACAAAGTATGTATATAAAAACCACCAGTTTTTCAATATTTTATAATATCTTAGTAAAAAAAATTAGTTTTACACACTTTTTACTAAACGTTTTTTTAAACACAATTCTAAAATTCTTTAGAATTATAAATGGCCAAATAATTTGAATTAGTGTCATTACTGTCACCGCTACTCAATTTTTTGCTCGAAGATTGTGAAAAATTCTTAATATTTCGTCTAAACTTATTATCGATGCAACGCCATATGTGATTCATTTACAACATTACAAAAACCATTCAATAACATTACGTATGTTTTTCTGATTTATTCTGTAGTTAGAGCAAAAAAATTAATCCGAACGCTATGTGAAAAAATTTAACATTTTTCACTTTAAAATTGTCAATATCTCATCTTCAGACATTAAGACATATCTGGCATTATATTCATTAACACTTTAAGTGCCACGTCAGTCAGCGGGGACTGACGGTACAGCATTCTGTACTATGATACCTGTGTGCGTGGTCTGAACGGAAAATCGCTAAAAAAACTGCATGTCGCTTAAAGTGTTAATAAGCAAATTAAATGGTCGATTTTCTTCCCATGTTTATAACACTTTTTTATAAAAAGTTAAAAAGAGTTTCATATCTTTAGCTTTAAAAAAAATATTTTAATAATTTTTTTTATAAAAAATTGTCAAAATGATATATTTAAGCACTCTAGTGTTAAAAGATATATGACTGAGTAAATACAGTTTAAAACCTAACCACTAATACAATAATTTTTTCTAAAATAACCTTTTTATTTGCACTAATTTACTGTGGCGGGCAAATTTATCAAATAAAAAAAAACTTACTTTGTACTAACAATTTATTAAATTAATTTAACTCAATACAAAAATTAAACTTGATTTTTTTCCCGTAAGGTAATATCAGTAACATCTTTAACGATCATTTCAGCCACTTGCCAAGCCATCTCCTCCTTGTGCTTATCAATGTCGGAATCGTTGAACAGCACAAAGCGTTTGACAACTTTTTGAAACGCTGATGCCGATTTCCGATTCGGATCTGGCTCTAAATCGGTCTGAAAACGACCCAAACGATCGATTTTGCCGAAGAACAATTTTCGGTTAGTGTCATGAGTCTGCTGATCTGGCTTTGTAGCGTCCTCACTATCGGCAGAAGTTATAACCGAGTTTGTAACTGGACCTGTAGCCGGATCGGTAACTGAATGCTTAACCGAAACCGATTCTGATTTACCTTCATGTGTCTTAGTTAAGTTAATCAACTCCGATATATACTTTAGAAACAAATCGGAAGTTAGAAACTGACTTAAATAACGATCGTCTAAAATATGTTCTAAGCACTCGAGGAATTTCAGGAAGACTTCACGCATTTTTTGTACATCATTATTATTGTCACACGTTTCAAAATCTTTTAAAAGAGTTTGTTCGTTTTTCAGAAATTGTACAAAGTCAGGATTTTGAAAATATTTTTCGCTAAGTGTACGAAAATCTTCACGAATAAAGTTCGCGAAATTGTCCTCGTCTTGAATTGTACTTAACATCGTTAAATAGCACTCGAAAATCAGGTGCCCGTTTTCATGCTCTATAAATTCCATAAAATAGAAAAAACTTCGTGGATCTTTCAATAAATCAGTCATCTTTACTTGGCCATTGGTCATCAATTCGATTTGATATTTCGTGTAAAAATTACTCAAGTAAAATTCATCCAAGTGATTTGTTTCAATATAACTTTCAATTAATTTTTGCACATCTTCGAATACTAAATTCTCGAAATCACTCTTTAGAATCGACTTTAGATTATCGTTACGTAAGTAAGTTTCAGTTAATTTCGCCTCGAAATTTCGTAGAATATCAACAGTATCATTACTTGTTGAATTCTCCGTTTCAGTTTTTAGAATTTGATGATTGGCAATCTCTAGCCAACATTTTATTAAAATTAAGTGATTTTTCGCTTCTAGATACTGTATAAAATAGCCTAGTAAATTAGCATTGTTCACGATGTCTAATAACGATCTGTGTATCGGACATAAACTGAAATTGGCTATAGATTCGATAAGAAAACAAATTCAAATGAAATATAAAGCGATTAGTATATTACCAGATATTGTTTGATTAAAGTCCTGTTTTATTTTCGCCTTCGATAAGCCTAAATGATAAAATTCGACAAAATTAAAAAAAAACGCGAAAATTCAAATTGAATAAAATCACTTGTTTTTCTCCAAAATTGTAACATTTTCAACTAACAACTAATTTCCCATATTGCACAAACTAAGCAACTAACCAAATTCTCATATACGATAAATTGACATTCAAAATCTAATAACAACTTTCTTGACATATAGAATATGTATTAAAAAACAGAACGATTTTTTCAATACAGTTATCAAAATGACAACTTAAAAACTCTTAGTTAAGGCACTAATTTATGAATTAAAGGCATAATTGATACTCGCAATAGGCGACTTTTAAGTTACGAGTTTGTAGGCAGTCTGTGAAGATATAAGTCACAGATCGAATTGAATTCAACTAATTGGAAAAAATGAGTGAAAATTCGGATTTTAAATTAAGCTCGATGCTCTATGGTCATTTATTGGATGTTCGTGGACTTAGTATTTGTCATGATGGATCTATTGTGAGTTGCTCACGAGATAAAACAGCGAAATTATGGCGTCCGGACGCGTAAGTAATTCTTTGTGGAATTCGTAAACTTTCAATTATACTATGAAATTAATCATTCACTTTAATAACTTTGCAAAATAAGAATTATTAAAAATGGTGTGAATCTTATGTATTTTTTGTGAAATTCCACGTTAGAAACTGTGATCCGGAAAATGAATTATGATAATTTTTTACAGATACAACATCAGCTTTTTTGAACAGTTGACTTTTATGAAACACAAAGGCTATGTTAATTGTATTTTAGCATTAAGACCGAGCTCAGAGTTTCCCAATGGTTTAATATTGACCGGCGGCGTTGATAAAATTATTTATGTTTATAACATAGACTTTAATGATGCAATTTATGAAATGCGTGATCATTCTGATACTAGTTTGTTTAGAAACACGTCTTGATATCCTTTAAAACTTTTTTTATTATTCAGTTTGTGACTTAAGTGAAGGTGTTGAACCAAATACGGTTCTAAGTTCATCATGGGATGGTACGGCGAAAATGTGGCTTTTAAGCTTTTCTGGTTGTTCGCTACTTTATAGTTATTTGGGCCATAAATTAGCCGTTTGGTCAGCTATTCAGTTATCGAACAAAAACGTAGTTACTGCCTCTGCTGATAAAACTTTGATTGTTTGGTCTAATGACGCTCAACAGTTGCAAATTTTAAAAGGACATACCGATTGTGTTCGAAAAGTGCGTCAATTAAGCTCGAATAGTTTTATTAGTGTCGCCAATGATGCAAGTATTAAAATTTGGTCCAATACTGGTGACTGTTTGAATACTTTATACGGGCATTCAAATTTCATATATGAGTTTGTATTCGTTTTCTAATATTCATAATTGTAGTATCTTTTTTTTAGAAAAAACCCTTGTAATTAAAGTTAGTGTTTGTTTGGTATAAATTAATGAAAAAGTTTTGAAATTTTGTTTAATTT
>AGDA01056460.1:0-11655 GCA_000281935.1 Mengenilla moldrzyki | reverse complement strand
CGCTTGATCCTCCAAGGATCAAGCATCTTTGGAAATATCGGCATGAACCGATAACAAGTGAACGACCAGATCCGGTCCAAAATTATTATGATCGGATCCGCAAAAAAGGGATATTTGGAAAACAATATAACATATATATATATATATATATATATAGTTTAAATATTACCACAAAAAAATATTCCTGTTTATTTGCGGCACAATTTTCGTAAAAAAATATGCTTAATAAACACTTTCTAAGAAGTGAAATTTCTTATTTTTCTTCATTGCTTATTTTTAGATATAATGAACAAATATATTACGTTTTAGGCAACTAATTTTTACCTTAAAAAAATCCAAATAAATCACAGTTAAAAACTTAACATCAGAAAGTAAACTACAATTAATTCATTTAAGAAGCTATTCACGATATTCGGATTCCGGTCAAATAGTTATTAATTTGATTAATTAAAATAAAAGACAATAAAATTAAAGCGGAAATATTATTCTGAAAGGTTCATTTTTATTTTTATATATTTTCATGATATAAATGGGCGTTCTCAATAAACGAATAACTTTTCGAAGAATTGCTGAATTGAGTCGATCAAATAAACCCAATTTAATATAAATACAAAAAGAATAAGGCTAAAAATAAATATTATAAATGATGACGATATTAATAAGGATATGTCGTTAAATAAATATGGTATTATTCTTAGATCAAATTTTTTAAATATTTCAAATGTGGCTTTTAGCAACAGCGATTTTAACAAAAAAGTTGATTTCCAAACCGATTTTGTAAATTTTAATTGGATGTTTCCCAGAAGTAAATCAAGATTTTAGCAATAATCTTAAATTATTTCGTATTCACTCTATTGTTGATATGCCATTAGACATAAGAAGATTATTTAACACTCTTAGACATAACCTTGGCTATCACTCTGCTAAATTGGCTTCCGAAATATCTTTAATGTATAATGATTTGAAGCCATTGTTACGCAGCAAAACTTTTGTTCCTTAAAACAAATATTAAATATTTAATTCGTTACAGCTGTTTTCGAAAACAGTGAGTTCAGAGAAATGAAGAACGATCAAATAAAGAATGTATCAGTGATTGGTTACGTCAATATAAAAATCGGAAGAATCAAAAAGAATATAAAATGATTTTATGCTCTAATTAATTCGAAATGTATTATTAGTTTTTAATATTTTGTAATAAAGTTATATATATTTATTAAGTATCTGTTATTTTCAGTCGCTTGTCTATGTCTATATATCTATATACCTATATAACTGTCGTAATTTGGTTTTCGCATGAAAAGATTGATTATTTTGGTGCCCAGAAAACTTATTGCGCAATTCGAAAATACTTCTTTTGGGAACACATGCGAAAAGATATTTGAACACTACTTAAATAGTGTGAGATTTGCCAAAAATCCAAACAAAAAAACCAGTGACGCATTATAACCCATTATAGTAAGTGATCCAGGAGAACTTGTTTCAATAGATTTTTATGGCTTATTATTAAAAAGTCAATATAATTTACAATATATTTTGGCGATCATGGATGTTTTTTCAAAGTTCGTAAAATTATACTCCTTAACCGTTTGAGTATCAGCGTGTTTTACGAAATCACGATCGAAAAATGCCAAAGAGCGCGATCGCGCTCCTATCATTGTGTAATGATATAGCAAATGTGTCGGCGATTTTTTTATTTCGGTAAAATGTCTTGGCTTTTCTCAACACAAAAACAGAGGAGCGCGAAAATGGCTAGTGATACGCAAGCGGTTAAGAAATGCGACGACGAATGCCGCATTGAAATATGTCAGAAAATTTAATGAAATAATTCCAGTTAAATGTACTTTATCAGACCATGATTCCCAATTCACTAATAAACGATGGAAACTAAGCCTACAACACCTTAATATAAGAACCACGCTAATAAGTATCCGTCTTCCAGTCTCAAATCTCGTTGAAAGTGTTATGAATGAATTAGACAGATTGTTTCGCAATTACTGCCATAATAATCATGCATCCTGGGTAAAATATGTGTGACATTAATGATATTTTAAACAATATTACACACGACAGCATCGGGTGCGCTCCATGTGAATTAATTGAAAAATAGGCGCCGAAATAACAATTATATGAGGCTATTAAGCTACTATTTCCCGAAAACAATAATAAAAAAATTGATTTGAACAAAATTAAAGACTGTTTCAAAAACCGTGCCGACAAAAGATGTGAAAAATAGAACAAGTTTTTAAAAAAAAGCAACATACAAGAAAACAGTTATGCACTGTTAGGAAACCGATTTTAGTTAAAATTCAAGAGAAAAGCAATGCGAAATTCCATCTGTTATATACAGGACCGTTTAAAGTGGTAGCGATCCCGTAGATAAGCGTTGCTACACTTTTCGACGAAAACACATCTTTAACAATAGGAAATTATAATTTCGCAAATCTAATCTCTTATAACAACTAAAAAGTTACGTCTTAAAGGGAATAAATAGTAAGCCTGTAACTCAAGAAAATCAGAACAGTATTTGGTTCAAACATACCAATATCAAGTTTGTGTTGAAAAAAAAGAGATACGATTTTTTTTGATAAGATTGACTGGTGTTAAATGACAAACAGTTGGAATTGTTGTACGCGATTGATCCTAAAATGGACCCGGAATGGCCGAAGAAAACATCGATAACTGAGACTGAACAGCTGCCTATTAATCATTCCATTGAGAGAGATTATTTGCCCAACAAGAAACAATTGAGAACTCTCAGAAGAATCCAGAAACCATCAGTTTCGAAGGTACCGAAAACAACATCAGGCGCAAGCAATTGTGATAGCTAAAAGGCGATAAGAGAGAAAAGAAAAAGCCGAATTAGCGAAAATGTTGAACCAATGAAAATTATTTCGTTACGCAGCTTTTTTTTAAACTTTTGCGTGTCAGCCATTATTTTCAAGTTAAAAAGTTAGTCAAACTGACTCTTTTTGTGAAGTGTGCACATGCATCTTTCTGGTAAAAAGTTTTTATTTCAAAATTATTAATAATTCAATTGCTCGCAATATCTACTCAATTCATCGAGTCACTTTAAAGAATTGAATCGCATAGTTTTAACGAATTCATCAAGGCCATTAAATCCGTTGAATTAGCTCGATAACTTTCGATGACATCATCGATCCGATTCGACGGTTGAATCGACACAGTTTTTAACTAATTTATCGAGTCAATTCTATCATTTGAATTGGCTTTTCGAAATGTTGGGGGAAAAGTATGAAGTTAATTTTAACTGCAGTATTCGTAAAAAAGCGATTTTTAATAAATCGTTGAGTACTGGATCGATAAGCCTCATTATTACAAACATTAGGTTTATTATTTTTCCACTAGCAACATAACCGAATAAGGTGACTTCATACGAAAAATAATTGGATCATTAGGTGATAAATTTCTGCGAACAATAACATTTAGGAGTAAAGGTGAGAAAAAGAAAATAAGTGGAATTATTTTCAAGAGGAATCTGTGTTTATAGAGGCCGTGATTTCTTTTGAGAATGTTTCTCTAGAAACGGCGTTAATTAAATGTTCTGGAACGGTGATTACTTCAGGATGAATGAGATAATTTCTTAATATTTCACTCAGTTTCATGTTCTTGTCAACATAGGTCCGCTTATATTTTTGAACATAAATTTTATCATTAATCATTGTTATATATTAACAGCGTCATTTTTAGACACGTGCACAAAAGATATAGCGCGCACGTCGCTGATCACATAGTTTTCAAATTGATTCAATGGCTAAAGTATATCTATTGCAAATTTTTATTTTCCAACACTTTTTTGTCGAAATTAAATGTTTGATTGTGATTCGCGACGTTTTTTAATAGCCAAAAAAATTGTAAATTTTTTTTAAAAAATAGTACAAATTTCTATTAAATTTTTATTAAAATGTGTTTATAATTTTATTAAATATTTATTCTTTTTCCCAATTTCAAAGGTAAATATCTATTTAAAAATCATATTAATTTTTTTTTATAGGAATTCACAGTTTCTCGGTTAATAAATATACGTTATAAGTTATTGTGGCAAATATCAATATCTTCACACGAAGAAAGGGATACAATCCAAAACGTTAAGAAAAACACAAAAAGAACTTTGTTTTGAAAATTTATAAAATTGTTGTTTTAATATTTGACTTGAGTTTTTGAAAGTTTTTTATTCGTTTATGTGATTATTTTATTGTAAAGTCCAAGTTTTTCTAAATTCGGACTCACAAATATTTTAATAAAAAAAATCATTCGAGTTTGAGCTTTCAAAAACAAACTTTGTTTTTAATTTGGACCTTAAGTGATAACGTCTGCACCGAATGACGCAGAACAAGATGGTTACGGAGAGACAACAAGAAGAAAGCGATTCAGAGTGAGCACGTGGCGAAACCAGTTTGAATTGAAATTGCCTTGTTCATTAAAAACATTACTTTAAATTGTTCAAACATTACTTTTCAATAAAGTTAAAATTTATTACGAAAAGCGTGTGCGATCTTTTACAATTCAGAAACGGAATAAAATACAGTGCGAAAAAAACGATGGCGGATCCTAATGTCCTGCAGCAACTCTTAGAACAAAACCTGCAGCTAATCGAGCATTTAACGCGTCAAACGACGTTACCAGCGGCATTGCAATCATTACAGTCACCAGTATCAATCTAAGTAACTATCGAAAAATTTACAGGGGAGGGAGTCGACATGCGGTCGAATACCCGATTATTTTTAGAAACAATCAACAATGCGGCAGCGATTAACAATTAGCGCTTGATGCTTGCAATTGCAGCTGGCGGTTGCAAATTTAGTGGGTGGCAGTAAAAACTAGTATTTCGCAAAACGAGAAGCATTGAACACGTGATGGCTGTTCGAGCAAGCGTTCAGGACGACATTTATACAGAACTTGCCTACAGCGGAAAAATGGAAGTTGATGAAAAAGCGTATACAAGGGTCTGGTAAATCAGTTCACAATTACTTTCATGACAAAGTAAGGCGATGTGTCGAGTTAGACTTGCCGTTTGAGAAACAAAGAATCGAATTAATTGAAGGCCTCAAATCCCGAGAACTGGCTATGTAATTGTTAAACGGTAGTTATGAAAGTGCTGACAAACTTTTAGATGCTACAACGTTACATGAAAGAGTTGAAGAAAATCGGAGAGATCGATTCCGTCAATATGGACGCGAACGAAATAAATGCCAAGTCTGAAATACAAATTACCGACTCTCAGATTAAACGAAAATTCAAGTTTGGCAACAAAGCAAAATGCGATCGAAAGCACAAATAGTGAGAAGAGACAAATAACGTGTTATTGTTGTCACGCAGTCGGCCGCACCACTCGCCTTTGTAACGAATCAGATGAACGTGCATGTTTTAAGTGCCACCAAATGGGATATATTGCCAAGAATTGTTCGATTAAGACAGAAGTAATAAATTTCATTTATTCGCATTCGACAACACTGGAAAAATATTTAAAACGAGTCGAATTTGGGCACAATTTCACCGTATTAGGGTTCTTCGACCCCGGTAATACAGAGTGCGTTATGAAACGGTCGTGTTTAATTAAGAACTAATTTATATTTATAAAATTGGTTGGCTAATGAATTGCGTAGCTTTACTAATTGCGTAAAGAAATTACAAGAATTTCGCTTCTGGGTAAGGACAATTAATACTTAAAAGAAAAAAAGCGAAACCGCTTTATCAATGTGCCCGCAAAATAAAAAAGAAAACCTTTTTCAACTTATTAAATTAAAACTTTGTGATAAGGCGTATAACTTAACAAATAATCGGGTCATTGATAATTGGGATGAGATCAAAATTATCCTACAGGAAGTTTGTTCAAATCGTAGGTCCCAAGGTCGGTGGGAATTAAAATTCCATTCATCCCGCCAGGAAAAATCAGAAACATTAATCGATTTCGCAACTCGGTTAGAAAACATAGTAGCCCGACTCATTGATAGCGTTACACTTGGCGAATCAAAAGAAACCGGTATTTATTACGAGCAACTAATAAAGAAACAAGCATAAAATGTTTTCATGATTGGTCTTAAAGATTGTCTGAGCCTAATTCTCAAGTCTAGAAATCCGAAAACTCTTGAAGAAGCAATAGAATTCGCTATTGCTGAAGAACGTGAATATTTGAGTAAACGAGAAATTCAAAAATATCAAATGAAATGTAGTGCATGCGCTCGCACAAATTATTCAACTGACAAATGTTACAGTCGATTACAAAAAAAGCGTAATAATAATATTCGAGTTTTTCTTGTTAATAATGAAAAAGAATACAATAAAGAAACTTTTCAAGGTAAATTTTATTTCTATTGTAAAAATAAAGGTCACTTAATCGGAGAATGCCGTAAGAAAAAGTGGATGCCGGGCCGAAAGTAAAGAAGAGCCCTGTATTAATATGACTCCCACCTTTAATGTGTTAATCCGCGCTAGTCCAGCTTGACAACATTGTAGGATAACGACCATTAGCGTTATCTATTGCATACGAAAGCAGTATGGCAAAAGTGCAAATAATCGGTGGTGGACTTGCCGGCTTAGCAGCAAATTATTACTTGAAGTCACTGACAAGTGTTTGCCGTGTTCGTCTCATCGAATCAACAAATCGGTGTGGTGGTTGGATCTCAACAATCGTAAGTGAAAATGGAACTGTCTTCGAAACAGGACCGCGTACGATTCGCGCTAAAGGTCCAGGCGGTGTGAACACTTTGAATCTTTTCGAGGAACTCGATTTGATTAAGCAAATTACACCGATTAGTGCTCTTCACCCAGCCGCCACTCGACGCATGCTCTATTATAGAAACCGGCTTTACGATCTTCCAGGGTCAATAAGCGACCTCTTTCGGATAAAGCCGCCATTTACACGACCGATAATTCTTACTCTGATCAAAGAGTATCTAAAGTGGTCCCGAAAGCGATCTGAAACCGATGACGAGTCGATTTACGATTTTATTGCACGACGTCTAAACGCTGAAGTTGCCGATTTTCTAGTCAGTCCAATAGTTTGCGGCATTTGTGCCGGTGACGCTAAACGGATTAGTGTCAAATTTCTGTTAAAAAATGCATTCTTAAACGATAAACTGTTAGCAATGTTTACACTACAAAAACCGGCATCGAATGCTCAACCAAGTGCCTTAGTAGATCGAAGCCGTAGAGAGCGCTGGTCCATAATTACATTTCCAAATGGCTTGAATACTCTTATAACGAAGTTACAAGAAAAGGTTAATATAACAAAAATGAAACATTTCCTTAAGATACGATTGAATTAGAAGAATGCTATATATTTTAAATCACTGATAAGAATTCAAGGCAAAAACTTACACGAAATATGTGGCTTGACGGTCCTTGCTTGACCATGATAGATTCCATTAGATATTTATATTGCCATTGTATAAAGAAGTTGATGCTTCAAAAATTTCATTAATATTTTCCCTGTGAACCAAGCTGTGATAAACTAATCACTATGATATCACTGTGAAAAGTAATTTGGATTATCACAAAAAGGACAAAAACTGCACAGTTTTAAATAAGTTGTTTCTTAGAAGTTATAACTGTAATGTATAAAATTACATCACTTATATAATATACTTTCCTCTACGAAATTTACAATATACTCATTGTTTTCAAACAAAACGAACGATTCCCATTGGAAGATTTTTATTACTGTTATATAATTTTTTTTACGATCACTGTGATAAACTTTTTTTGACTACCACAGTGATGGTATAAAACGAGTCTACTTATTTATCATAGTCAAGTAATTAGATTACTATCGCTACAGCCAGTTTTTTGATTTGCTACATTAAAATATTTTTTCACAAAAAATTTTTGTTAATCATTGTTATCAAGCTGAATTTAAAATAACAATGATCTTTATAAAATTCTAAAGCATATATACATTAACAAAAAGTCAACACAAAAAGCAAAAGTATTATATTACTTAGAATTCCTTTTTTGAAAGGAAATAACATATTAAATAATGTTATTAAAAACCGTTTCAATTGTTACAATTCACAATATTTTCTTAGCACGTTGGCTGCCGGGTAAATTTTACGTGACTTGCCCGAGACGCCAATGTAAATTTTTAATTATGCGATGCATATTACGTTGAAATATTATTTGCAGCAAATAAAATGTGTTATAAAATGAACATTAGATCATTTTTTTAGGTGGAGGTCACCGATGATCCCCGCGGCGCTGTAGACCATGTTTATAATTGTCAGTTATTTTAAGATGAAATTAGCAATGCATTTGATGAAATTCTGTGATAATGATTGTATATTTCTAAGAAATTTCGTACGGAGCAGAGCTCGTTATGAATTAAACGAAAAACCAGTAAATGCATGAAATGTAAGACGATTTTGTTCTATGTGCTTTAAAAAAAATTCAAGCCAATTAGGAAGAACTGAATCAAAGAATTCTAATAAAAAAGTGGTGACATATTGTTCCGATTGCGTTGATTCCCCTTTGCCTAGAATGCTTCCATTTGACTCATCGCAATATGCACTGATAATATGTTATTTTATATGTACTAATAAAATAATTTTTATATGTTCTATATTGCATTCATTTCTTCAAACTATTATAGAAACAATGATATTATTGAAAAAATTATCAATATCTATATTCACAATAATTATGTCCTTTTATTTTTTGCTGCATCGTCGGTCACCGGTGACCCCCACGGCAGTCAATGTGTTAATAATCATATAATTTTTATTCACTATATCATTTTTTAGAAAAAAAACTATAACTCATTATTTGCTTCTCATAAACAAAAATAATAATCAGGGCTCCGAATCGGAACTGAACCGCAAACCGGAATTGAACGGTATTTTGGCCGGAGTGTAACCGGAAAAACGTTCTCACTTACAAAATGAATTCAACATACTTCATCTAAGTGCTGGATAGTTTATAAATTGCCACAAATTAATTAAAATCATATTTTTAAGTTGTAATTTTTTAAAAAAAGAGAATTGCAATTTGACAATATAATAGTGCTCACAAATGTATATCAAAGGAATTAAAAATAGTATATAGAAAAAATTTCTAATTAAATATAATATAAACTATTTAGTTTGAGATAGGTAGAAAATAAATTAAAAAGTAATAGAATTATGTTTTTTGCTTCACTTGATAAATATATTCGAGAGCTTACGTATGAAATAAAGTAAAATAATGTTTCATAAATATTGTATACATATTTTTTGAATTTATGAATAAAATATTACCGTAAGGTAGGAAATAGACATATATTATAAACATTTTATCGATATGTATAAAATATGATCAACATATTTTTCCACATTAAAAAGTATTATATTCAAATGTTTTAGCTCACAGGGAATGTTCATTATGCAAAAAGATATATTTTTGTTTTACTTATAATTTTAATTAATATCCTAATGTATACAATATACATTAAAATTAAGACTAAACAGAAATTTGTCATTGTAATACTGATTTCTAAGGGTTGATATTATGATATCGCTTTGATATAACGTTTATCTGTCTCAATTTTGTTAAATAATAATCTATATAATAACAATTTTTGAATGTAAGTTCGTCGAATTGGGGATTGATATCGTTGTTTTTATTTAAATAAGTCGTATGGTTTTTCAATAAAGTATCAAGTCATGGTTGGTAGGAGTGTTATAGTTTTAATGTGTTATTGATATGCTTTTTCATTGGTTATTGTTCAGTTTTCTTGTGCATTTGAAATTCAAAATTAATTGATTACTTTAAACCTATTTATAAAACTCCATGTGCAAGCTTTAGTTAAATTTCAAAAAGCTCAGGAAATGTTTCAAAATTAAATAATATTTATATGAATATTTTGAAAAAATACAGGGTATCAGTGATAGTATTCATTTAAATACACAATGTGTTGAAATAAAATTTGTAGATGATAAGATAATGATACACGAAGAAGTATCCGGTAAAAGGTGTATTCAAGTGGTTGATAAATTAATATCGGCAATTCCAGCCAATCGCTTGGCAAAATTAGTTCAAAAACAACACCCTCAATTGGCCAATTTATTGTTAACAATTCCATATGTTACCGTAGCAGTAGTTAATTTGGAATTCGACTTTGATAAATCTAAAATACCTGCATCTTTTGGATATTTGGTGCAACCGAATGAAGAAATAAATGTTCTCGGCGTTATTTTCGACTGCCATATTTGCGAAAATAAATCTAAGAATGCATTTTTAACGGCTATGGTTGGAGGCTATAAGTTTACTACGGTTCCTGATAAAGATAAAATACTTAATGATGTACTGGATCATTTAAAAATATCAATGGGCATAAATGAAAAGCCGACATTTTGCAATGTTTCAGTTTTAGAAAACTGTATTCCACAGTATACTGTTGGACATTACGAACGGGTCTCAAAGATAAATGAATATGTCAAAGAACATAATTTACCACTATTGCTTTGTGGTGCGTCATTTAATGGTGTTGGAATTAATGATGTTATTTTATCCTCTAAACTGGCAGTTGAAACCTTATATTAATTTTATTAAGAATCTATAAATATAGTTGTATAAAGAAATCTATATTGGATATTGTTTATTCTAATAATCCTACTAACAAGCAACGCTTGAAAGTTGCCTCAGTGTTTTTAAACTGTTCGTTTTAAAAAAAATAAAGCATCGAAAATGTGAATAGGAAACATTTTTAAAGAAACATTTCGATATTGTTCTAATAACGCAAATAAAGAAAACCTTTAACACGTTAAGCGCCACGCAGTTTTATAGCGACTACCCATTCAGACCGTGCACGCAGGTATCGTAGTACAGAATGCTGTACTGTCAATCGCCGGTAACTGATGCGGCCTGAGCGAAAAGGTCGGTGTCAGTCGCTGGTGACTGACGTGGCACTTAACGTGTTAAATTTCAAAAGTTCTGCAAATTTAAAGAAAATGTTGAAATAATATTCAATGGAAGCATGAAAAACTTTTTGAACGTTTTTGTGAAACACTTAAAATGGCAAAATATGAGATAAGATAGATTAAACTTTTTTACTTGCAAAAAGTTAATAAATTGATTATTCCGTGAGTGTATTCTGATTTTTAATCACATTGAAAATTACTAAAAAAAATATATCCTTAACGTCATTTTTATTGCATTACGATACATCATATGCACGCTGCGTTAAAAAGATAAGAACCCACAGCCACGAAAATGTTAGACTGTAGTTAATACTCTTGGGGGCGTTAAGACGCTGACTCATTTTTACATCCAAATGTTATGATTAATTCAATTTTGATGTCACGTACCAATTATTAATCTTAATTTCGAATGTAAAGTTCATCGACGATTGAATGTTTTATAACACTAGCCAACAAATTCAAACTTTTTTTTTACCCCGAACATCGTATATATTTTTTAAAAGTCTACACTAAGGATATTACAAAAATGGCAAAATTTTTGAATTTTTAAAAGCCAATTTTTTGGATGGGGTAAAAATGTGATTTTTCATTTTAAAATTTTTTTCCAGCTGATTGGTACTGCATAGATACATGAAATATGGTGCAAAACATTCAAAAAACATCGTTCTATTGCTGTTAAAAATTTTATTGAAATATATATTATAGGGCCTAAGATATTGGTTATAAAAGCCAAAAAAAAAACGAC
>AGDA01056440.1:0-18081 GCA_000281935.1 Mengenilla moldrzyki | reverse complement strand
AAAATTATACACTTAGAAAAATTGATGGTAAAAGGAAATGAAAATGAAAATCAAATTAAACAAAAGTTATTTAACTGAACAAAATTTTTCATTTTACTTTATAATAAAAGTGTTATTAACATTTTCAATAAGTTTTTTTTTAAATAAAAATGTATCTCTTTAAAAAACGTGAAATTTGAACAATACTGTCAACACAGATTAGCCAGATCGGCAAAGGAACTTTTTTTCTAATTTCCTTTCGTTTTTATGTTGGTACAACTTTCAAAAAAAGAGCGGCATTTTTCGACAAAACCTATAGACGTAGAAAACAGGGGCGCATCATTGCATTGCTTGCACGAAAGAAAACATAAAACTCTTTCACCTCTAATAAGCAGAAGCTTTTTTTCATTTTAAATTTTTGAATGTGAAAATAGTGAAATATAAAAATAATGAGAATGAATACATGCATCAAATGTAAATCTAATTCTCGGGATAATCAGAACTTATCCTTCCATAAATAAGTTTTTTTGTACAATGTTATTATTTTGAAAATATGTTCACTAATAAATAAAAAATTCGTTTCTTAACGGAAATTGTAAACCGTTAACAGTTCGAATTATGATCAAGCGTACTTGGAGTCGAACAATTTTATGTTTTCTTCGGTGCAAACAATGCAATGATCAGTTCATGTTTTATACGTCCATAACAAAATCATCCACAACGATGCCAAAGAAATTCTCATTTGTTTTATACAACATTTCTTCGATGGCAATTGCAAAATAAATAAATATAATAAAAAAAACTTTTTATCAATTGTTTTTTTAACTTTATTTAAAGCTTGTTCAAAAAGAAAATATAAAAAAGTATTTTTAAAATAATAAAATAATTTTTAAAAAAATTATCGTCCCGAATGAGTTAAAATATTTTTAAATCACCCACTTGACCAGTTGCCTCATATCACTTTATCTTGTATATATGGTGTTTATATTGTAGCATATAAAAATAAAAACAAAAAAATTTAAAAAATTACACCAACCTATATTTGGAAAGTTTTTTCTTTATGGCATTTCTAAATAATGATCATCGTATATACCAAGGGTGAGTAACACGTGACCATTGAGTCGTATATGGCTCACTTAATAATTTTTTTGCGGCCGCCAAGCATTTATTTATATTACAAGAAATCAAATTTTACCAAATTAAACATGCCAAATTTCACATTGAAATCTTCAAGTGTACATTTGTTTTTTCATCCTTTTCTTATTATTATTATTTTTTTTTGTATATAATTTATTTTTCACATTTTCTTTTTTTCTAATCAATGCTTATTACATTTAAAAACACTATAAATTTTATAAATATATAATTTTTTGCCCCGCCAAAAAAATTTTAAGATTTTGTATAAGCCCTTTATTAAAAAAAAACTGCTCACCCCTGACTGAAAGAAGTATGAACCATAGAATAACATAGAAGGAAATCAGGTGTGTAGCTTTTAAATAAAAGTTCTGAGAATTACGCGCCAATTGTTTTGCTGCGTGTGCATACAAAATTTGTATTTTGTGTACACAGAATAGCTTTTTAAGAAGTTCTTCTATTGATTAGAGAACCGCTTAAAGGTTTTACATGTGACAATTTAGATTGAATCCGCGCAGAATTACGTCACGCGCCAGAGAGGAGGTGAAAAGGGACAGCACACTTTCCCTTCATTTACATGTCAGATTTCCTTCTATGTTATTTTATGGTATGAACTCCACAAATTGTGACGCAGCCTTCTCTATGTATCTAATTGTTACATCAGTGATATAGTTTTGTTAAAACATCAGTTACAAGAGTTGATAATTTTTGTGTTATGTAATATTTTTAAGACAAAATTAAAGATATATTCTCGAAATGATTTTTTTTGTTTTAATAATGTCCTAATAAAAATAGTTGTTAATACAACTTACCAAAACAATAAGCTACTTCAACACTACTTCCCACATCAATAGCTATATAATGAATTTATTTGTAACCACAAATCGATTCATAATGTTTGTTAAATGAGTTGAACAAAAATGACAAATAAGATGAGTTACTAAATAAAAATTTCATTACTCTTTAACGAATAAGGTACTAGTGCCAACAAAATATTTAACTGTTTTTAAATAAATCTATTTATATAAGCTAAATCTTTTTTTTTGTATTGCTAATGAAATAGGTTGTCAATAGAATTAAAAAATATAGTATTTACAACAGAGTTCCATTTGTACTATTTTTCAATTCAGCTAACTAATTTATCTATTAAAGACTATTTGATTAAAAGAATTGTTCATTTTACTAATAATTCAGTAAAACCAAATAATATGATCTCTTTGCGTAGTACTTACAAGCTCTTTGCAGCGTAGAAATGATAATTACTGAAATACTTAGCTTATTATTAAACTAATACTGACTATCATTTTAAAATATAATTTATAACAGTATATCGAATTTCATGTTAATCGATTCTGTAGTTTAAGGTATAGAAATTCTTTTTATAGCAAAGAATTTTGAACTATAATAAAGAAGTCAAAAATTTATTACAATAAATGCCCGTAACTCCCGAGACTTATAAAATGGGACGAGAATCCAGCTGCAAATTATAAATATGAGTGGTTTTATCGTCAGAGGTCCAGACATGTAAACGAAAAGTATATAGAAATTTTATGTCACTTAGACTCCAAATCGGTTATTTTATTGAATTTTGTGAAGATATCCGAAAGTAACTTCTTCCACAACGAAGCTAATTACATGTAGAAAGCGAAAATTGTCTTTAAGTTTATGAAGCATATTTTCTTCTCGAATTATATCCTTATGATTATAAAGAAAAAAAAATTGAAAATTTCGCAATTTTCTTCGAATTTACACAATCAGTTTAGGCGTAATTAGTAAAAGCGTTGCTAAGATTAAAGCTAAAGCCAAAAGTTCGATGAAAATGTTTTAAAAAAACATAAATTTAATAAATTATCGGCTTCGTATAATTACAGAAGTAATTTTTGTCTACTGAAATGTTTATTTTAACTTTACCGATTGAAGCTTTCATGTAAGTAAACAAAAAGTTCGTTCTTTCAAAGTTTTAAAATAATTTTAGCATTTTTTTTTTTTTAAATAATGATGCAATATCATTTTTATCAACTTCCGTGAACTATTTAGCTTGAAACGAATAATTTTATATTTATTTTAAGTTCATGACATAATTTTAGTTTTTTTTAATAAAAAAAATTAAACTATTTTTACCATTTTTTGATAAAAAATAATTAAAATAAATTATACTCTTGAATTAATAAAGCAGAAAATCAAGAAACAAAACTTGTCTTAAAAAAAAAATAAAACAATGGTCCAATTTTCGAGTTGTTTGCCCATGAAATGTTATTGAAATTCATTGCTCAAAAAAAACTTGAATGAAGAACCAATTTTTTAATAATTTTGAAGTCTCTAACAAGTTACTTAAATGATTTACCTCTTTGGAGCCGAGTATTTTAATCACATTAAGTTTCTTTAAAATGTATATTGAGTTTCAGCGATATCTTTTTTAGGACAGTTTAGTTTTCATATGGAACATATGACATAAATTTATTTTTACTACCTGAAAGATGTTCTATTTTCATCTATTGAGAAGAACGATGAGGAAAACCAAACTGTATTATTTTCATTGTATGTATATTGCACGCTTATTGATCTTTGTAAGCTGTAAATCTCACTTTCTTTAAGCTCATTTCCGTTTTTCTATCAGCATTCAATCAAACACAGTTTTGTTCAAAGGTACCAGTAGTACTTACTGATTGCTCAGTTTGCCTAGCGGTCAATAAAATCAGGAACAAGAACAGGAATAGATCCAAAGACCGGCCTAAGCCGGCTTTTCTTCGCCACAAAAAGCTCATCTTGATCGCAATTACATATTAGTCATGGCATCAATGGGCAAAGCCTGGTTGTCTAGGAGCTGAAATTCTTTTTTACAATATGCACAAGATATAAAATTTTAAAGGAATCAAGCGTCTCGGAAAATTTATTAAAAAATACTGAGATTCTAAAAAGGCGAGAGATGAAAATTGTTATCCCATCAACGACGGAGGCTCGTTATGGACCAATGGCGGGCTTAGAGAGTGTAATTATGCCGCGAATTCGGTTGCAAAATGCTCCAATTCTAGTAGGGATGTTACACTCTTAGCTACAAAATCTTCTCATTTTTCAATAATTTTAGAAATTAAACTCAGCTTGTATAATTTTTTTTAAAGTTTATTATTCTGGTTTTTTAATGTTCAATATAAGAATTAGCAGTTAACGCAAAAACCAATCTTATTATTTTGGTAATTTTTTTCCCAATCCTTACTTGATGCGTTCGCTAAGATTATCATATGCGAAAAAATCGTCATGAGTTGGTATCTGTAAGTATTTTGCAAATCTAATTTTTTTCATTTCAATAAAAAATCTTAAAATCTACATTTCTGCAGAACGTTATTTTTCATCGTCTGCTGCGTTAAAACTTATTTCGCGGTAAGTAAAAATTTTTAATAATTTCATAACGTTCATAAAATTATTTCAGGTTTTTTTTTTTGATATCATTTAACTGACCCATTTCCTAATCTTTTCAGTAAAAATCAGAAAAAAATTGCTAATGTAAATTTATAAAATTGTCCGCAACTTTTTCATTAATCATCGCTAAAGTAACCCACACATGGAAATGATAACATGTTGATGTGAGAAAAAATGTCATAATTTTTAATGAGTCAGTTTTATTTATTAATTATGAATAATAAAATAATACACGGAATTGTGTAAAAAAAATGTAACAGAAATTTTTTAGAAAATTTTAAATTTTTTTTGGACACTTTCCAAAATTGAAACTTGAAACGAATTCTAATTTTTATCTTTTACAGGACGCCTTATCACATTTTGGCCCTAATTATCGAGTATTTGAAGCACCTAAAAGTGCTCTGGGGCCTTTGTATGAAAATACTAAGGAAAGATGTATACCAAAATGCTTCGCTGAAAAAGGATCGAGAGTAAGCTTTAGCAGTTGAAAATCATCAATAAATTAATAGTTTTTATAGGGCTTTCCAGGAATACCTGGATCACCTGGTCCAAAAGGTCAACAAGGATATCCTGGCAATGAAGGCCCGATGGGACCTAAAGGAGATAAAGGAGAGATTGGATTACCAGGGTACTCTGGTCCAAAAGGCGACAGAGGAAAAATGGGTTTGCCTGGATTTCCAGGAATTAATGGAGTTCCTGGACCTCAAGGTCCACCAGGAGCTCCTGGACTACCGGGCGTTGATGGTTGTAACGGAACAGACGTAATTATTTATACACATTTAGAAAAAAATAAAATTAAATGTTTTTCAGGGTTTACCTGGTTTAGATGGATTAAAAGGAGTTCAAGGTCCGAGAGGTTTTCCGGGCATGGATGGAAAAAAAGGTGAAAAGGGAGAGCCAGCACATCATGGTATGTTTCCAAAAGGCCAGAAAGGTGAACCTGGTGTTGATGGTTTGAGAGGCCCACAAGGCCCTCCAGGTCCAATAGGACCGCAAGGCCCAACTGGCGAAAAAGGAGAAATGGGACCAATAGTATCTTAATTTTTTCTTTTCGATATACATAATTTTTTTTTAATTAAAGGGTTTTCGTGGACCTCCTGGTATGAAAGGCTTAAAAGGAAATATGGGAATTGGATTCGAAGGACCTAAAGGAAGCAAAGGAGAAAAGGGAGAAAGAGGACCACCAGGTCAACCTGCAACTTTACCATTTTTCAATAATAAAGAAACTGTAGTGGGACCACCTGGCGCAGTTGGTGAGAAAGGTGATAAAGGAGAACCTGGTCCGCAAGGCATTGATGGTGAACAAGGACCAGTTGGAGATCCTGGAATTCCGGGTCCAATGGGTCCAAAAGGCGAAAAAGGATTACCTGGAGCTCCAGGACCGAGAGTCTTTTTGAAATATTTATGTGTGAATCATTAATAATATTTGTTTACTTACAGGGTCGTGACGGATATCCTGGACCACCAGGTCCAGAAGGTCAAAAAGGTGATCGCGGAGAGACAGGCTTATATGGCTTACCTGGAAAACCTGGTGCTAAAGGTGAACCAGGTAGAGACGGAGCACCCGGGCAACCTGGTTTACCGGGCCCTGTCGGTCGACCTGGCGGTGGAAAAGGAAAACCGGGTCCTCCTGGACCAGTCGGACCTAGAGGATTCCCAGGACCACCAGGACCAAAAGGTGCTGATGGATTTGATGGATTACCTGGTCCACCGGGTCCAATAGGCAGACCCGGGGGTCCTGGTATCCCTGGCCCACCCGGATTTGAAGGTACACCAGGTGAAAAGGGCGAGAAAGGTGAACCTGGACTTACTGGTTTTCCTGGACCTATGGGCGTTCGAGGACCTACTGGTCCACCAGGAGTCCCTGGATCAAGAGGAATACCAGGAGAGCCAGGAATATCAATAAAAGTTAGTTAGAATAGTTTTAATTGTTTTTAATTGCATAACATTCATGTAGTCACAATTTTAAACTTAAATTTCATACAATCTGCAATAACATTTTTTTAAAATAGATGGACAAGTGACCCCTTGTTCAAAATGAACTATTACCTCAAACCCTCATGGCCAAATTACTTGCTTTTAAGATCAACCCCCTTATTCATAATGATCCGCTAACTTAAAACAGCTGCTACAGAGTGTTATTTTTCATTTTGACTTAGGTCAATAGAAGAAGACAGAATGAGAATTAGCAAAATAAGTACTTAAAGAATCTTAAGTAGGCAGGAAATTATATTCAAAAAAGTATTAATAGGGGTCGATTTTTAGACCTTTTTGATCCCCAAAATCAGTTTTCGTTTATGTCGACCCCTAGGAAACCGATATCAACCACTTTGGGAATCCCTGCCTTAAAGTTTGAAAAAAATTAACTTGTTCTTTTTAATTGTTTTATAATATCTCATCTCACTCAACATATTTTTATGTTTTTTTTTCATATACCTTTAGTAAAAAGTAAAAAGTACAGAGAAAAAAATTAAGTTTCTGCACTACTTTTGAAAGCTAATTATGAACTTTGAAAGAATCTAATTAAAAAATAACAGCAAATACAAAATTTATAATCTTATATTCTTCTATAAATTTAGTCAGTTTAGATATACTTCTAAAAATTATTAAATAGCTTACTTTGAGCCTCATATTTCTCATAAACTTAGATTCATAGATTAAATTATTCAAAAACATAAAATAAAAATACAAGCTTTTTATACTGTGTTGACTAATATCATTTTTTAAATTGTATTAGTGTTCATTGGTATAAGTTGACGAAATATTCGGCTATAGATTTAATATTACTTTCAGCTCTAACTTCTGTTGCAACTCTATTCTGAACTTCTTTAATTTGTTTTGAAATTTTATCCTAAATTACATTTAAAAATTTTAAATATGACTTTTATCAGTTCCATTTAATTTAAAATTCATATAATTAGTAAAGCACTGATTTTTTTTAATTTGTCTAATTTTTTAAATTTAATTATAGTCACTTCCATTTCTAAAGCCTAATTAGCGATTACTGTGACAGCTTTGATGAGCTGATGGCATCCGATTGATCCTAACTATTCGAAATAATTTTCGTTAAATAAAATTAGTTAACTGTTATTTTATTTATACATAACTACACTGAGAGAAATGATTAATACCAGCAATAAAAAAATTAATACGGCTTTTTAAAAAGTTTAATAAAATAAGTGACAATTAGAAAATTTAATACAATGATTTAATTTCCAGTATTAAATAAAACTATTGGTACTATTGAAATTTTTTTTAAACTACCTAAAAATATGTAGTTGCTTTTAAAATATAATTTTGTTCTTTTATTAAATTGTTTTACACAAATTATTAATTTTTTTTAGCTTAAAAAAGTTTTTACTGCAAAATAAAAAAAGATCACTGTAAAAAAAGGTTTTGATTTTGTCAATTATTATTGTTTTTACGGACAACAATATTTTATTTATTTTGGCAAGAAAATACACTTTTTACTAACAATTTAATAGATTTATTAGAGTCCAGACTTTTTTTTTACTTAAAATTAATGTTTTTTATAGCAAAATATTTTTACATTTTGATTTAAAAATTTATTTGTTCACTACATTACTTATTCTTTTTGCTAATATACTACTTAATTCTAAATATTGTATAGGGTAAATTATTTGAAATCTAAGTGAATTATGTAGTTATAAAATAAATAACAAAGGCGGGAAACGAAATAGTTTTTCACCGTCAGAAAAACTTCGTACAATTGCTTAACATTTCATATATAAGATGTTTTGCCTTAATAGCCTTTATAAAGTTAGCAAATGATTTTTTAGTTTACATTTAAATTTATAATTACTTGTAAGAGTTGCTAGTTTTTAATATTTTTGAAAATAATATTTGAATTTATTATCACTTAGTTAAATCAGTTTTAAGCTTTTTTGACCAGTTAATCACGTCCTTTACGCTTGTATAAAATAACAAAAAAATTATTACGTCAAAATAGATGTACTTTTACGAATGAACATACTATTTTAAAAGTGTAATCACCAAACGAAGAAAATACAAGTTTGATCTGAATATTTCAACGCCGTTTCGAGAATGTTGACAATTTGCTGTATCAACTTAATAGTTGACAATTTTCTTTTGATCGCAGGGAATTTCTGAAACATACAATAGATAACTAATATAAAAACTCCAAAGAAAAATTTAATTTTACTTTCTTTAACTCAAATTTTCAATTTGTGAATTTAAATAGTTAATATTTCTACAAAATTTAAAGTTCACTTCTAAAGTAGAAAAAGGCCTACATTACAAATTCGTGTGAAAGGAAAATTTTAGTAGCCTGAGAACGAAAAGCACACAGCGCCACAGATTAATCTGTGCACAGCGCCACCATTCGATAAAAAAACTAGCAATTTTTTTTAAAGAGATAACGTTCGCGACCAATTTTTAGGTATTAAAGCTCTCCGCTCGCAACCTTCCCCTAAAGCTTGATTTTCAATTTTCGAAAATAATAATTTCTAATGTAAAAAATAAAAGCTTACTTGTCAACAATCGTTGAAAAACTAATTTTTTTTTAATTTGAAATTCACTTATTACCATAGTAAACTCTGCATTACAAATTCGTGTGAAAGGAAAATTTTAGTAGCTTGAAAACGTTAAGCACTCAGCACCTCTCATTTTCCTTATTAAATTTTGGTAAAAAAATAAATTTAGTTACTCGAATTAAGCTCAATTATGTGTATTAAAAGCTTTGTATTAAATTAGTTTATAAAAATTTCTCTCAGCGTATAATTATTATTTAAAATCATAAATTTTCAACTGTTGATTCATTTCCAAAACAGAAAAATATGTGTAGTCATCAAAACATTTCTCCATAAGTTTTTGGTGGCATCTTTAACTAACCAATAGCTTAAATTTAGTAATTCACTGATTTAACTTTCTTCGTATAATAAACTTTAAAAAATTTCTTATTAAAATTTGTATAATTCAATTTTAATGAAATTTTGCATAAATATAGCAAATTTTAATCAAATGTTAATAAATAATGTTTTTATAAAGGGTCAAAAAGGAATGGATGGAATGCCTGGAAGGAATGGACAAAAAGGCGAAAAAGGTGAAAAAGGATATACCGGCCCTCGAGGTTTACCTGGTGATACATTAGATGGTATACACGGGCCTCAGGGACCACCGGGGCCGATTGGTGAAAAAGGAAATGAAGGACGGCCAGGTGTTCCAGGTTACCCTGGTGAGCCTGGTCCAAAAGGAGACTCAGGTGGAAAATGTCAAACATGCTATCCTGGAATGAAAGGTGATAAAGGTGATCGTGGCATCGATGGTTTTCCAGGAAACCCAGGAGCACGTGGTCCACCAGGAGCCAGAGGTTTTCCAGGACCACCGGGCGAAGATGGTTTTACAGGCCCAATGGGACCACCAGGACCTCCAGTAAAAATTTTATTCAATTTTAAAATTGCAATTTGTGATTGAATTAATTTAGGGTGAAGATGGAATTCCGGGTGTTCCCGGCCCACAAGGTCCAAAAGGTGAAGATGCTGTAGTTGCTTTGAACCAAATTCGAACAGAAAAAGGAGCAAAGGGTGACCGCGGTGAAATTGGTCCACCTGGCCCTATTGGCGAAAAAGGAGATATGGGACCACCAGGTTTTCCAGGATTGCAAGGTTTCCCGGGTAATAAAGGTGACAAAGGACTAATCGGTTTACCTGGTCAAGATGGAGTTCCTGGTAGACCTGGTTATCCTGGACAAAAAGGCGAATCTGGTTTAAGTATTAAAGGTGAACCTGGAATACCTGGGTTATTAGGTCCAAAAGGTGATAAAGGTGACGCAGGCTTCAAAGGAAGTAAAGGTCAGCCTGGACAATGTCCTCAAAATTATGAGAAAGGCGTTAAAGGAAATATGGGACTTCCTGGAGATAAAGGTGAGCCTGGAAATCCAGGACGTGATGGACTTCCCGGTGAAAAAGGTGACATGGGTATCCCGGGCGTTCCTGGTCCTGTTGGACCTCAAGGTCCACCAGGTCCTGTTGGGCCTCGTGGATTACCTGGACCACGTGGACTTAAAGGTGAAATTGGTGGTGTTGGATTCCCTGGAAATCCTGGCTTACCAGGCGAACGTGGATATCCAGGTCTTCCTGGTCAAAAAGGATCGAAAGGAGAAGCAGGAATTCCTATGGTTGGTCCCATCGGATTACCTGGATTGACTGGTGTAAAAGGTGATAAAGGAGATATGGGTCCACATGGAATACCAGGTATGAATTTTTTTAATAAAAAAGCATTCTGTGTATCAAATTGTTTTTTAAGGTCCTGTCGGTCCACCTGGTGCTGAAGGACTTCGCGGTGAAAAAGGCGACATGGGCTTACCTGGATATCCAGGAACTCCAGGAATAAATGGCGAAAAAGGTGATCGTGGTCCTTTAGGACCTAAAGGAAACACTGGTATTCCAGGAACACCAGGAACCCCTGGTGAAAAAGGAGATATTGGTTTTCCGGGAGAAAGTGGACGACCTGGGCTACCAGGATCTCCTGGTCCTAAAGGTTTACAAGGATTGAAAGGAAATGAAGGGCCGAAGGGTTTCCCTGGAATTCGAGGTTTACCAGGTAGTCCAGGTCTACCAGGACTTGATGGACAGCCAGGAGAAAAAGGTGAGAAAGGAGAAATTGGCTTCCCAGGCATTCCTGGAGAAACTGGACTTCCAGGATATCCCGGAGCAACTGGTGAAAAAGGCGATAAAGGTGATCAGGGTCCAGTAGGTCCTCTCGGTTACCCTGGACCACAAGGTCCTCAAGGTGAAAAAGGGAACCGTGGTCCTGTTGGTCCAATCGGACCAAAAGGCGAACCCGGGTCTTCATCTGAAAAAGGACAAAAAGGCGAACCTGGAATACCCGGGTTACGTGGTCCACCTGGTACACCGGGCGTTGATGGCTATCCTGGAAGAAAAGGTGAACCAGGCCAACCAGGCTTTGGACAAATTGGTCCACGTGGATTCAAAGGAGATAAAGGAGAGCCTGGCCTTTTTGGGGCGCCAGGTGAAAAAGGAGATAAAGGCAATCAAGGATATATGGGACCAATTGGTTTGCCGGGTGATAAAGGAGATCGTGGAAAAGAAGGAATTCCTGGTCTTCCTGGTCTTGATGGTCTTCAAGGAGAAACTGGTGAACCAGGTTTACCCGGTGATATCGGTTTTCCAGGCGAAAAAGGTGATCGAGGTTATCCTGGTCGTGATGGTATGGACGGTTTAAAAGGCGAAAGAGGTCCGGTTGGTTTACCGGGACCACCAGGTCCAATTGGCTTACGAGGTTTACCTGGTGAAAGAGGACTACCCGGATTATCTACAACAATTAAGGGTGATAAAGGAGAGCCTGGTGTTCCTGGAGTAAGCGGCATGCCGGGTGATAAAGGTGATAGAGGACCACAAGGCTTACCAGGTCCTGTTGGTGACAAAGGAAATCAAGGTTTCCCAGGCTTAAAAGGAGATAGTGGTTTTGTAGGACCACAGGGGCCAAAAGGTATATTTATTCGATTATTACCGTTTTATTAATTTTTATTTTTAGGTGATCGTGGTCTACCAGGCCAGCCTGGAATACCTGGATCGACTATAAAAGGAGAGAAAGGCTTACCTGGATTACCTGGAAAACATGGACGTGACGGACCTCAGGGGTATAAAGGTGACAAAGGAGAAAAGGGTTTCCCAGGTTTGCCAGGAATGATTGGACCTCCAGGTCCACCTGGACCACTGGGTGAAAAAGGTATAAAAGGTGATCGTGGTCTACCAGGTATTGATGGTTTGCCAGGACGTGATGGATCTGCAGGTCGCGATGGTGAACCCGGCATACCTGGACAGCCAGGTGATAAGGGCGATCGTGGCTATCCTGGTCCACCCGGACCTTTGGGACAAAAAGGTGAACAGGGACCAGCTGGTGAACGAGGTTTCCCAGGTCCTGTTGGCGAAAAAGGTGACAGAGGACTCGATGGTTTGCCTGGCAAAACTGGTTTACCAGGATTACCTGGAAATCCAGGATTTCCAGGTTTAGATGGGTCACCAGGCAAAGAAGGTGAAAAAGGAATGAAAGGCGACAAAGGTGATAGAGCTCCACCTCCACCGCCAGGCCAGAAAGGTGATCGTGGTATACCAGGAATTGATGGTGAAAAAGGTGACAAAGGATTACCAGGACTTAATGGATTACCGGGACCAATAGGTCCACCAGGTCAAAAAGGCGAGCCGGGTCCAATTGGCCCTCCTGGCATGCCAGGCTTACCGGGACCACCTGGTACACCGGGTCGTGATGGTCATCCAGGATTAGTTGGCGAAAAAGGAGATTTAGGGTACCCTGGAGAGCCTGGAATTCCTTGTAAACATCAGCCTGACTACTTAACTGGGAACATTCTGGTTAAGCACAGTCAAACCGAGGTCATTCCGCAATGTATTGAAGGCAGCTCGAAACTATGGGATGGATATTCGTTACTTTACATCGAAGGTAATGAGAAGGCACATAACCAAGACCTTGGTCATGCTGGTTCATGTGTGAGAAAGTTCTCTACAATGCCTTTCCTGTTTTGTGATTTCAACAACGTCTGCAATTACGCCAGTCGAAATGATAAATCATACTGGCTTTCAACTAATCAACCGATTCCTATGATGCCAGTTGAAGAAACCGCAATCACACCGTACATTTCACGTTGTGTTGTTTGTGAAGTTCCAGCTAGTGTAATAGCACTGCATAGTCAAACGTTAAGAGCTCCTGAATGTCCGCAAGGCTGGGAAGGTCTTTGGATCGGCTACAGCTTTGTTATGGTACGTATAACATCTAACTGTTTAATACATATATATGTACATATATATCGTCTTATCAAGTTGTAACTATATTACACAATTAATATTTTTACTCTATAGTAAACTTACGTCCTGGTTATTTTTATTTTATTTTATTATTTTATTATCTACGACTGCTCTACGACTTTTTGTTGACAAAAAGTCATCTAATTTCTCTTGCTTCATAATATTAATATTGAAAAATTTTAAGAAAATATTTTCCTTTATGATCGAATTCTATCTATAAATTGGTTTTATTTTTGCCTATAATACAGAAAAAAAATGCTAGATGATTTAACATTAATTTTTATTCAACTTTTTAAATATAAAATACTTTTCAGGAAGCTATGAGAGGTCCAAATATGAATAGTAGTAATACATATAACTTTCTATATTTCAACGCTAATCATTTTGTTAAAAAAATACTTATCACAATACATTTTTGTTTAGAAAAAATCTATAAAAATTCAGAAACTTTGAGTTTTTTTTATTTATTTTAAAGTACGATGTGACTGTTGGGATTGCCATTGCAGTTAAATAATTTCTTATGATATTGTTATTGGCATTTTTTTCTTTTTTTAATGTATAAAAAATAATAATAATAAAACAATCGAAAAAATCATTTTTGTTTTAATTACATACTAAAAATATTAGATGCAAAATTTTTATTGAAACATTTTATAGATTTTTTTATTAATATATTGTATAAAAAGCAATTCTAAATAGATGATCTTTAAGTTATCGATGGCTGTGTGTTGTACTAGTATTTATTTCCAGCCCCTATAACTTGATCCCCAATGAGTTTTTGTAGTTTGAAATATATATTGTTTGAAGGCGTGTTTGAATTGATTAAAAAAGTTTTAAACAAAGTTTTGTAAGTTTGAAAACCGTAAATTAATTTTTTTACAAAATTCAAATATATAAAATATAACGTAACTCTACAAATAAACATGTTTTAAAAAGATTTGTTTGCATTGATTCTATTTTGTAAAAATATTATTTCTCCTTATAAATATATTTGCTACATTTTAATTTCAACACATACAACAATTACTTACCTATGAATGTTTTAAAACTATAGCATACTGCTGCTGGAGCCGAGGGTGGCGGTCAGTCATTATCTAGTCCGGGTTCGTGTTTGGAAGATTTCCGAGCCACACCATTTATCGAGTGCAATGGTGCTCGAGGAACTTGCCATTACTTCGCCAACAAATACAGTTTCTGGTTAGCAACAATAAACGAAAACGAACAATTCCAAATTCCGCAAAAGCAAACACTTAAGGCTGGAAACTTGCGAAGCAGAGTTAGCCGGTGTCAAGTTTGCATAAAGAAAACCTAAAGTGTCTTTTTATTACATATTGTGACGATTTGCTGTATTATTATTTCATTTTTGTGTTTTTCTTTTTATTGAAAATTTTTTATAAAGTTATTTTGTGAGGGTAAGGAGTTGGTTTGAAACGGCCGAGTGGATGCTTCGTTATCAGTTTTACTTTTTTATTCTGGAAGCCGTTAAGCAAACCATTTAGTGCCTCGCGAACGACATCAGCAGGCAATTAAGTGGCACGTGAACGACATAAGTTTCGTTTTTATGTGTGGTTCCAAAAAATTATCTATAATTTATTTCATTTTTTTCCGTATCCCCTGTATCATCATCACAGGTGAGAATTTTTTTCATGCGTATCATCATATGTTGTTTAACGGCTTTTTAATAAAGAAATTTGCATGAGAACCAACCCCTTACCCGTTAAGAGAAAGTTATCAAAATACATGTACACATGACGCAACGTATTCGAGTACCCGCGACATGTTTTTGGGGCGGTCTGTCGCTCTGAAACTTTCGGGGTATTTTACTATGTCTGCTTTAAGTTACTGAACAATAAATAATTTTATCAGATTCAGTCAGGTGTTTACCTGCGATATGTTCGCGAAAACGTACATCAGCTGTGATAAGATTCAGTTCGTAGTTGGTCTCCTGAAAATGTGTTTATAACTTCAAATTTGCCATCATATAGTTTTAATTGTTCGAAAAAAATTAGTAATAAAAAATAAAAAATTCAATTTTTTTGCTTCATTAAAACATATAAAATAACATATAGTGAATCTAGTAGATATTGATAAAATAATGCTCAAAAACCAGTAAAAATTTATTAAAATTTTCACTTACAAAAAACATGTTTCAAAGTGCCTTTTCAGTAGTACAAAATCACAGTTTGATACAGTGTAATGGTTTAAACTCAATAGGTATATATTACTTTTTTTAAAAAAGTGTACAATTTTAACTTAGAAATTTTACTGATAAGTTTGTTAATTTAGATGTAAGATTACTTGCATACAATAACACTTATACACCAATGAATCCATATTTACCGTACTCATCATTTACTTGGCCAACGATTTCAAGATGCTTCATTCCGTATGCACATTCAGATTTACTGAACAGATTTAGCAGAACCAATTTAGTTGCACCTAACTATGTAGTTAATACAAACATAGGTGAGTGTTTCGAGTAATATTTTAAGTATAGGAGAGTTGAATCAATGTCTTTTAGACGATAAACCTTTAAATCTGTCGTTAAAAGAGTACCGAAGAAGTAACATATGGTCTCCGGGATCCGTTTGTGAACAAGAAGAAATCAAATGTCGATTGAATGAAGCGAAATTGAATTTCAACGAGAAACCAGACAGTTCGGTAATTATTGAGTCGGAGAAAAAAGTTGGCTCCAGCGCAGATTTGCATCATCAACGACACCATGAGTATGGTAGCAAACAAGTTCATCAAAAGCCGCACTATCACACGGACAGTGAGGCAACGACAACTTCTAAAAGCGTTCTTTTCGGTCCAAACGGAGAACGATCCTTTCAGGTACTCTTTTACTATTAGTTACATATCATTAACATTTTAAAAAATATGCTCAATATGTTCGATAATTATTCCTGACAAATTTCTAAACACAGTGTCTCCAGTGCGGAAAGTCATTTAAAAGATCCTCGACTTTATCGACGCATTTACTAATACATTCCGACACACGACCATATCCATGTCAATATTGCGGCAAACGATTTCATCAAAAATCAGACATGAAAAAGCACACGTATATTCACACAGGTAAATAGTTTTATAATTACTATCAATTATATCTTCTTAGCAATCGTTGAAATCGAAGAACAGGCGAAAAAGTTAGTTTTCGTTTTGAAAACTTCAATAGCGGAAAATTAAAGGCTTTTCATCTTTAAATATTAATAAGATTTTTTTATTCATTTACCTTTCAATTGAAAGGGTGGAAATGAAATTAATAATTCGTCATATTCATGGGACTTTTAACATACGGCTGATATGTAAGTGCGTTTTTTAAATTCATATTCAGCTTTATTATATGATTTCCTCTTTTATCGCGAAATACTGATAAGCATGCATACACATTACCTTTTAATTATTAAATATTTAAGAAAATATTAAAAAAAAATAATTATATACGCTTAGAATAAAAAACAGACATATGATTTGTCATTTTATAATCCAGTTTTATATATTCTACTTTTGATTTCTTTCATGCAACTAAAACTTGAAACTAGAGCTTGCAATATTAGGAAGAACCATCATTTTCGATCGCAAGTTAATTGCTTATAAAAAAATAACTTTTTCTAAATTTTACATGTAAAATTAGACTGGTATTTATTTTATTTACTTTACAAAATTTTTATTTAATTTTTACATTTTTACAGCTACTTGCGTCTATTTTTACCTTGATTTTTTTTTATCGAAACAAACTTTTTATCAACAAATTTGATAAAAAAAGTGATTCCTAGAAAAATCACATTATACTTTAAAATTACTCAACGATAACAGGTTCGAAAAATTTATAGAGAAAATGTTTCGTAACATATAATAAAAAATTTATCAACTTTATCTTCAAGTACTATAACACTTATAAAATACTCAGACATCAGTCTAGAATTTATATTTTTAATTCTGATTTTTCTACTAAATCAAATCATTTAATCAGATTTTCAACTAAAAAACAATTTGAGTTAATAAAATTGAACTAATTAAATTGTTTTTGTGTAAAAACATGCATCATAATTTTTCACAGATTTAAAGTCGATGAAAGTAGAAGGAGAAACGTTATTCTTTTTTTTGAAATTATAAAATATTTATTGACAAGACAAAAAAAAACTTTGAGTAAAATTAGTATGTTAATTTTCTAAACAATGTTTTAGCGTATTCTTTAAGTTAAACGTTTGAATACCAAACTGTTAGAATTAAACTACTTAATATAAGAAGGGAAATATTTTATAAGTGTGATTTTCCACTATATATGTGTCAAGTATTTTTTCTTCTTAGATTTGCTATAGCTTTAGCCTTAAATTTTTCCTCTTAAAACTACTAAATATTTTTCTACACTGAGAAAAGTAGACGTTAGCAACTATAGATTTTTCTTTAATCTTTAAAGAACGAGTCTTTAAAATGTGACGGTATAGAAAGTTTTCTTTAAAAGCGATCAGCTCTATTTTATAAGATTTATTCTTTAAGGAATAAAGAAGTCTTTTTTAAAAGTCTATGATTTTTAAACAATCAATTTAAAATATACAATATATAAAATTAAAAGAATTTATTTTATATCATTAAAGGGTTTTCCTTTAACACAATTTTTTTCATATGTTTATAAATTTTTTTTAGTAAATTTAAAAAAAGTTCATTTCATAATAGCAACAGATTTTTTTAATAATAAAGACAGTATTTTAATAAGTTTAATAAG
>AGDA01056245.1:0-10496 GCA_000281935.1 Mengenilla moldrzyki | reverse complement strand
ATCAAGAGATCAGATATTTGATATTTATTTTCATTCTAAACACTTTTCTTGAGATAAAACCGTAGTTGCGAATGCAACGGGCTTTTACTAGTTTCGAATAATTCGAAATGGTTTGATCCGACAAAATACGGCTTATGGGTGCATTTAGAAATTTGGATCTGAATCGAACCATTATAAAAAAACTATGTTTTTTGTTCAGAACTTTTTCGAGCATTTCGACCCGTGTTTAGCTATTTTTTGAATTCACATAAAATGTCATTTTTTTCTTTTTTCGATCCTTCTTTTAGAAAGAGACAACAATATTTTTTTCTTTTTTATGCACACAGAACAAGTTTAAAAATTTGACTGGTGTAATGTAAGCTTTACACTAAATCAATTCTATATTATATCTTCATACACTACATTAAACTTAGACTACACCGATCCTATGCTATATACTTAGGCAGTACTAAAATAAGTAGTGTATTTTAGCATTTTTGTACATGCTTAAGTTGCGTTCAAATAAAATCTCTTTTCACACATTCCTTTTTCAGTACATTTTACTGTCATTTGTCGACTTATTTCGTGCTAATAAAACTTAATCCGATAAGTTCTTAAAGATTTTAATTTATGGTGTACTAAAAGTACTTCTTTTTATCTATTTCGAAAGATATATTGATAGAATAAAATATCATTCTTTCGGTACAAAACAGACGCTATTCCTCTATAATACTATTGATATATACATTTGACCCCAAATTAACATAAAAAAAGCACAAAATCATGATAAAGTAATGCAAAAACAAAGCAATGGTGTACAAAGAGCATTTATTAATAAATATTCATATAAATGATAGTTGGGAGGTTATTTTTACGCAGTTGGAGTCAGAATTGAATATTGTTTTTAAACAACAATGACGTTTTATGACGTTCTTTGCTGAGAACAATATTTAAATTACAACAACTTGTAACTAATTTTTGTTTTTAGCAAAATAAAAGAAATTACGTATTTGATTTCAAAAGTTGATACTAAAATTTAATATAGTTTGAAACAAATTTTATCTAAATTCTTTGCTTTTTAATAAAAGAATACAAAAATTATACGTTAATAAGTTTAAAATTGTTTTAGTATTTCTGGAGTTTAAGACTCGATAGGGTCCAAAATGACGTGATACGGGAAGAACTGAAATTTATGCCACTGCTTTTCAAACTGGAAAGCTCAACACAAAGATATTATGGTGATGTAGCTAGGATGCCACAAGATAAATAGCCCATCAAGTCACCTTTGCTAAACCTGTAGGTAAACGATCAAGGGGGAAACCTAGAAAGCGATCGATTGACCAAATCGAGTCATTGGTCTTAGGGTACTTTGGTGTACTACCGGAACACCTTCAGTCCGTTGCAGAAGAGCGAGAGCACCGGAAGTTTCTTTTCAACATTGTGACCCCATAACTCGAATAAGAAAAGCGGGTATGAAAATGGATAAATAAAAGCACTGTTTTTAATAAATTTTTATAAACTCAATTTCTTGATATATAATGTAGAATAAACTCAAAACGAATTTTCAGATTTGTTTTAAACTTACGTTACAGTTACTCTTTTCTTATAATAAAGTTATATTACATTCTTGTAACTGTTGACGAATTAATATATACTGAGTCAATCAAATTCTAACAAGTAAACTGGACATAATTGATTTATATCTATAAGATGGGTCTTGTTTGTGCCCTTTTCCAGATTGATAATTTTAAAATACTTTTGACTTATATTTTAGTCATTACAATTACCGAATAGTAGTATAATTAAATCAAGTAAAGCTCTTAATCTCTATGAATATTTTTATCATTGAAAAAGCTATAAATATCTATTTTTTTAAATAAAAAAGATAAGTATGAAGTGTTTTAGATTTTGAAGAAATTTCTATTAAAATTTTAAAAAAAGATTAATCTTTTGGTTTACAAATTATGTAAATTCATTGAGCGTAATTCCAAATCACTTTACAAGATCTTTTTGAAAGTCATAACGTACATAAATTATTTGTAACTATAAATAAAAATGATTTTTTCATAGTTTTTTTATTTCGGTTGAGATTTATTTCATAAATTTTAAACGTGTAAAACGCACAAAGTTATCAATTTTTGTTCTCTTTATTAAGCTTTCAATCTGTCTATATATGTTTATTCACTATTTGAAAAAGAAATTGGATTTTTAAATTTGATCTTTCAAAAATTTTGTACAAAAAACTTATCCTATTGTATGTGCAAAAATAATTAAGTTACTACATAGATCTCCCTAAGAAGCAAGTACAAATACCAAGGGACAAAGATCATATTTATACATATATTTAAATTTTAATATTTTTTATTAAATTCAAATCACTACCTATGATTTTGGTTTCTTTTATACTAAATGATTTGAGAAATTATAACACTGGAGTTATATTTGGATTAATCAATTTAGCTTTAGTCAAAACTTAGTGAACAAATAGTTCTTTTAAGTGTATATAAACACTTGAACATTTTTATTAAGTATTTAACATAAGTGTTATTTTGTTACATTTAAATATAAAAACAATGCCTAAAAAACTGAGTTCATTTTTATAAACATATTTAATCAAAAGTTATGAATGAGTATGTTACATTGGATTCAACGGAAACTTAGGTGAAAAATGTAAACTTTTGTAATATTTTTGTTACATTGTGTATAATTCTAACTTAGTGTTTAAGGCAATTGTTGAAGCTCTTATTGAAAATAAAATTTGGTGCTTTTGCTAAAAAACTTATCCTAGAATGTACGTATAGTTAATTTTTTGGGAAATTATAAAGTTTTTGTTGTTATAATATGGGTAACAGGTACATTACCAGAACGTAGACAGCAAAGGGCATTACAACCACAGCTACTAGCAGGTCGGCAACAGCTAAACTAACGATGAAATAATTGGTAACCGTTTGTAAGGTTTTCTCACGATAGACGCTCAGAATCACTAGTATGTTACCGAACACAGTGAAGATAGGGAACAGGACCAAAATCAGGGCCCAATAGTTGCAATTTTGGGTGGCCGAACAACCGGCCAGAGGAGCAGTGTCGTTCATGAGAGACCACTAATTAGACGCGCGGTCGGACGCGAAATCACCACTATACTCTAGGGGTACTTTAGTGGAAAATTAGCAACACGTCATCTTGGCACTTGAACGGTCGCGAAATTTATGAAAACCCTACAGTGTGCGATTTCGGTTTTTGGCGTCGGGCAAAGGAATACGCGTCGTCGCGGCGCTATTTGCCCGAGACGGTGCGAGAAGCACAGCGCTCGACTGCCGCGAACCGGCCGGCCGGGATCCAATCTATGTACTTTACGGGGTCGTGATGTTGCAGTGTATCGTGCAAAATTTAATTTTAGCAAAATGCGACCAGAAAAAAATTAATAAAATGTAAATTTTCCGAGAAAAAGTTTTTTTAGAAAACATATATTTTTCTCAAATTTAACTTGGAATAAAAATAAAAATGTGTTTGTTTTGCTAAAGTTACATGAAAACATTTTCGTACACTAGAAACATTACATAACCGTTTCACAAATCAATTTGTTTACAAATTAAAGTGGCTGCCAATCAATACTTATATTGTGCTCTTGAAATATGAGTTGTGTTAAAACTGTGAAAACTTTTCACTTCAATGATCGTTTATTAGTTCAAATATTGCTTACGATATCAGATAAGTTTCAAAAACCCTAAAATACATAGATTGTAGACTCGCTCCCTTCTTTGTTGCAGTAAAAAAATATACTAAAATATTTTGTAATAAAATACTTAAATACTTTATGAAAAATTAGAAATTTAGCGTATAATTAATTAGAAATAATTAAAGATTATGAATATTAATTGAAATTTTATGTAAAACAATAAATTGATTTGTTTTTACCTTACTAACAAGTGAATGTCGTTGAAATGTTTCAGTAACAATCGAAGCAACTACTAAAAGTTGCCTGAATGTTTCAAAACTGTAAATACAACATCAATAAGCTTTGAGTTATGTCCCTTACAGTGACACATTCAGATAACTTTCTACAAATTTTTGGTAAAAAGTTACTTAAATGTATTTTTGAAAACTTACTCGGTCTTGTACAAAAACATAGGAGTTGAGTAATCCTAGATAGCTATGACGTAAAATTGTCCCGTTCGGAACAGACTTTTTGAACACGATTAGTGATTATAATAATGGATATACTCTGGTTCTTGAAAAAAAAAACAATCTGTTTAATTAATCAAATTACGAACCGTTATGGTAAACCGTTTTAGCATTTTTGAAATTCGATAGAAGAAAATTTAAAAATATTTATCTAATACAACTCCAAAAATTTTTGGTGCAATATTATTACAAAATAAGAATACCCTTCTTGATCTATGGACGTATAAGATATGAACTGATAACGTTTCGTATTTTTTTAAAAAAACATTTAAGGGTTACTAATTCATTATGCGCGTGTGCAAAATTTTTAACGAAGTATTCTAACAGTAAACGTTTCATTTGTTTGTCAACTATTCTCCAGTTCACTTAAACGATTGGAATGAAAAATTTTGCACACGTGCACACTGAATTCATAACCCTTAGATGTTTTTACAAAAAAATACGAAGCGTTATCAGTCCATATCTTATACGTCCATGACTTGATCTTATAAAGTCACGTACAAAAAACAATATCTTTTCAACATCGATAATAATCGTTATTAAAACTATAAGAAACATCAAACAAACATAACAGATAAGAACACCATTTTCCATACTTAAGACTAATAATTGCGATTAAATTCATACCAAGTTTTGTAGGAAAAAACTTTATTCTTCCTGTATTTGAATAATTTTAATTCAGAATTTATAAATAGCTTTTAAATGCTTTGAAAACGCTGTCAGTTCATGAGAGATTAAATTAGTTTTAAAAATAAAGCAGCGTTTAGAAAATATAATAAAACATATTTTTTGAAAGTGATATGTGTTTCAAAATGTTTTAAAATTATGTCAAAAAATATGAAAGGCTGACAAGCAAACATTATGGTTCTTGAATTCGGGATTTTAACATGGAATGTATATCATGAATGTACTAGTCTAGACTAAAATTCAAATGAAATATTAGCGTCAATTAGTCATTGATTAGAGAGTAAATAAACTGCAAACTAAATATTGGCAAAAGCTATAAGTTATTATATCTTAGATTTTAATTTTCATTTCAAGAAATAACCTTTACAAAAGTCATGTGTTATGTAAATATCTTTAAAAAGTTTTAGCAAACGTTTATTTATTACGTCAACAGTTTCCTTCTCTAAAGCTAATTCTAATCTGTTCGGAAATAACCTACTGAAAACTCTTATAATATGCGCATGTGAGCACCTTTAAACCCTGCTCGCTAGAAAGATCGATTAGAGTTTTGTGACGTATACTATGACGTAGTTTTTTTCCGAACATAATATAATTTTACGAACACAGTTTTTGAACTCTATGTTACACCGAGTAAATTTCCGAAAATGCCTAATATTTTGTTACGGGATTCAGAGCATCGAAGTTTACATTACGTAGTAGAAAATTTTTATTGAAATATTTTATTCCGTAACTTAGACTTAGATTAGTGTTATCTTACGTATGTTCTAATTGTCTCGAGACTAAGAATAATTAATTTTATTTTATTTCGCAGAGAATTTTAGTTTTGTAATAATAGAAATAAAGATTAAGACATTTTATACTAAACCGACTAAATGGAATTATCATGTCAATTTTACTTGGGTTAAAAGGCATTGACATAAATGTTTTAATTTAAACTGTTTTTTAAAATGCAAAGAATTCCTAAATTTATCTTATAATATAGCGTTGAAAAGTTAGAAACTTTATCCTTTTGATTTCTAAAAATAAGGTAATTGATTTGACATTTCCAAATATGAAAAATTGCAAACTTTTTAAACGACTGAAAAAAAGTTTGGAGCAAAATCACTTTAGAAGTTAACTTTTTTAAGCGTACGACCTTTTCGAAACTTTCCGGAAAATTTTCTTATCAGTTAACACATGCGAATAGGGGATTTGAAATTTTTATGCATAACACTTCCTTAACACTTGTGAAAATTTTTATGCAAATAACTAAGAATAAAGTGTACGGATATTTGAATATAATCTAGATCAGTGATTCCTAACGTGGGCCCCACGACCCATAGGGAGGCAATTGGATAGTTAAAAGGGGGTAATTCAAAAATTAATTCAATCGATTTTAACCCTTTGTTCCGGAAAATTTGAATACAATGCTATCGGTGTCAAATTGAACAAAAAAAACAAGGTTTCAAAAAAACGCTGTAAATAATTATTAGATATAATTTCGTATTCCGACACCAAAATATCAACTGAGCAATTCAAGTAAACTTTATTGCGATATTTCGAAGGATTTTCCAGTACGAGAGGGGGTATAAAAATTCTAGAAATATTAAAGGTAGGGCATGGCACAAAAAAGATTGGAAACACTGATCTAGGTGTATAAAATTAATATTTTTTTAAAAAAAATAATTACATACTTGCTTAATATATTAAATAAACCACACCTTTTAATTTATATTTTTTTTAAATACCAGTACAGAAGTTGTATGCTTTTTTAAAGAAAGTCATGCACTTAACATTACAAGAAAACGCGTAAAAAGGGATAACTTTGAGTTCCTCCAAAAGAGTTTCTTTGTCAGTATATTTAGACACTACTAAAACAAATAATGAATTTAAATTTTTCCTTTAAATGCTAAGTTGTATTCAATTGTGAACTGTTTTTAAACATTCCTCTTTCAGTACATTTGACTGTCATTTGTCGACTTTTTTCGTGTTAATGAAACATAATCCTAAAACTTTTTAAAGAGTTAAACAATACTTTGATTTTTATTTATGGCGGTTCAAAAGTACTTCCTTTTTACCTACTTCAGAAGTTATATTTGTGGAATAAAATATCATTCTTTCGATATAAAAAAGACCAACCAAATCCTAACAAAAGTTAACAAACAAATAACCGCTATTAAATACTGTTATATCAAACAATGTTAAATAATGGTTATATATTTATTAGCTTTTAACAAAACAATAAATAAATTGGGCAATGGTTATATTATTGTTTTGTTACAGTTACATAACATTTTCATAACAGCTATATAANAATTGTTTGGCAATTACGTAAGAGTTGGCTTCGTTTTCAATCATTTTTCACGTAAAATTATTTAAATAATCGTTATTGAATATTTTTAAAGGTCAGTTATATAACATTTTTAACTAAAAGTTACATAACATTGTTATATAAACCTTAACATAACGGTAGCGTCAAGTGTGATACAACGGTCAATTAACCACTTGATAAATGTTATTTAATTGTTATAATAACAAATTTTTAGATGTAAAATTTTTATATAATGGTTTGATAACAGTTAAGTAACATGATTGGCAGAGGTGCCATTTCCCTATCTTAACCTATTAATTTTGCATTCAAAAAGAGACGACTTGACCTTAAATTAACGTGAAGAAAAGCACAAAGTCATGACAAAAGTAATACAAAAATCAGGAGGTAATGCTAATCGAGTATACAAAAAAGCGTTTATCCTTTCTGTGGAGTAGTTGTTATTTTTTAGACAGGTAGATTTAAGTGCCGATACTTTATTAATTTAACGCTATATTTTACAGAAAAGGCTAAGCTTTTGATTTTAGATAACAGTTACATGTAAAAAAGGTACGATAAGTTTAAGCTTTTTTGTCAACTACGTTTTTTATTTTTGCTTATTTTATATGACGTTTTCCACCCATACTTTAATTCTTTGCACGGGATATTTGCCCTATTTTTACGACGACTTTGATTAGGAATCGAAATTCTATTAAAACTTTTATGATTTGCAAAAAAAGCTCTTCCCTGTCAACCAAGAATCCTCACAGTGATATCACTGTGAGAAGCTTTTGAATACTCAGTGTGATGATTTAGTGATCTTCACTGTGATATCACTGCAATATCACAGTGAGATTTATGTGATCCTCACAACTGTAAATTATCATAGTGATATTTCAATAATATCACAGTGAGGTGTTTCTGAATACTCACTGTGATACTACAGTAAGGTTTATTATGATCAACAAAGTTGTGAATTATTGCAGTAATATCACTGTTACATCACAATAGTTTCGCATTGAGTTTAGATACGAGCTTCCTCATACCACAATGTTATGAATGTTGCGAATTCCTCAACTGTATTCAAATCGAGAAATCTCAAGTATACAAATATTTTCTGGTCCTAGCCTTAGAATAAATAACTATGAGTGTAACCTCACACCACAATCTCATTGTGATATTACTGTGTAATCACAGTGAAGTCTCACAGTGGTATTACATTGTGAGAGTTATGTGAGTGTATTCTCACACTACAACTTCACTGTGAGATCACAGTCACTTTCTCACAGTGATATCACAATGATATTACTTTCATTTTATCCTCACATTTGGTTGAAAGGGTTTCCTTACTTCCTCAAAAAAAATTTAAAATTTCTGTTATTAAATAGTCCTAAACTTACAGTTTCCTAATATCTTTTTGAAACCTATCATATTTCACTTGACATATGAATACAAGAAGAACGTTTCTTAAAGATAACTATTGCGGAATTTTTTCTATTTATTATTACATCTCACGTTTTCATACATCTATTCTAATTACATTTTAAGTAGACTTGCACAATAAAAGAGTAATTTACAATGGTCGAGTTTGATTTGTAGTTTTGTGGGACTGAATTCAATGGTAAATTATGTATGGAATACTTTTTAATTTAGTTTCTATTCTATACTTTTCAAAAGTATCTGATATTTGAGAAATTTAGAGCTTTTAGATTTCATAGATGAATTTTAGATTTCTTGTTAACAGTGACGTAGAGAGCTTAAGTCATTCCCGGAGCACAATATATTTTTACCATCTCTCTATTCGAAACCCGTATAATATTATATGTAAAATATATCCGTTTGGTACCTTTTTGTAAGCAGTGCCCGGTGCATTTGCCTTCTTGCACCCTCTTCACTACGCCACTGTTTGTTAAAAATATTCTGCAGCTAGGGCTTTAAATGGATTCAGTTAAGTAATTTAAATAAAAAAATATTTATTTTTAGACAAAAATTTTAAAAGTGAAATTCAAAGAAATGTAAGAAGAAAAATACTTGTTACATATACAGTGGAAAATCGCATTACGAAATTATTTTCTTTTTGTTTTAAGCACTTAATTGTTATCATTATATGAAAGAATAAATTCATTACTTAAAAGTATATTTAACCTATAAGAAAAAAACACAAAAATGGCTGCTTAATTTAATAAGAAAATAATACTAAAAGTGGGAAAAGTTTTTTTTTCTTCTGTGTCCGGTGGAATAAGCGTCAATTGCCGTTGGTACCGGGCGAGACTCGAACGTAGATATTTTTCTGCACTAGGATCGAACGGCAATCACTAGCTTATTCGAAACTCGCTTAGTTGTACTTATGTACAACTTAGCTTAAACTACATACAACACTTTTTCAACCTTAGTTGACCGTACCGTATAGGAGAATAAGGGGTACAATGTAGTCAAGCGGGTACGGTAGTGACATCTTTTGACAAAGACTTGATGTTATTGTCAAGCCACTGTGACCATAGATGTTTGCTCCTGACACCTAGGCAGAATTGGCTACATCATTAATCCTATTACCGCTGGAATTTTGGCTTTCCGACGTTGGGTTTTGGGTACATTTATCCGGTGCGATAATTGACAATGGTCGTTGTTACCGGATGAGACTCAAACCGTGGTACACTGTACGCTAGATTCGAACAGCAACATCTAGGCTTTTCGTACGTATGTACAGCTTAGCTTGTACTACTCACAGCAATTACTGACACTCTTCCCACCAGACACAACAGTGGCGACAAAAATAGTTGACACTGTTGTCACATCGACAAGTATGTTTTCTGATAACACTGAGACCTTCAACATTTCACAACCGAAAAATGGGCTAGCTTACGTTGCGGAAATGAAGTTACTCTTCACCACAATCAGATTTAAGTCACTACCTGATGATGTACAGAGAACAACATTTCTGACATTTTAGTGAATACAGATTTGTTTCATCTAAACATGGACGTATAAAACCTGGACGTATAAAACCTGGACGTATAAAACCTGGACGTATAAAACCTGGACTGTTCACTGCATAGTGGAAAATTCTGAACACATGTTTCGTTGGGAAAAGAACGGCGCATGTGTCTAAATATTTTTCCATTATCTGATTGGTGTAGAGACCTTATTATCATGTGCTCTTCTTTTCCAACCAAACATGTGTGCAGAGTTTTTCACTATGCAGTGAGCCGTCCAGGTTTTATACGTCTATGCATCTAAACTGTTCGTTTTTACCTCCTTTAGCATATACAGAGAAAACTACAAAATTTAAGAATTCAATATTTAACATAATTTTAAAAAAAATATTCTTAATTTTTTAAGACTTTTAATAATATATATAAAA
>AGDA01056166.1:0-12281 GCA_000281935.1 Mengenilla moldrzyki | reverse complement strand
CTCATAGGCAACACCGATGAATATTTTGAGACAATCGAGTATTTGTCTCGTTTTGTCTCGAAAACGAGACCTCATTTCCCATCCATAATTTCACTTCATTTTAATGTTAAGAAACCATGATCACATTTGGGTCCATTAGCACGATTTCGCATCACTCAAAATTATTTTTTTGGTTAGTACTAACATAAATTATCTTGAAATTATTTTTACAAAACATTATTATTAAACACTTCGTATACTTATTAATATTTGTTAAATAAGATTAAAACTAAGAGAAAATTAACACAGATTTACTTTGATTCGAAATTTCACTATTTTTTCATAAATTGGGAACAAATAAATTCTTGTAAATATGTTAACATTAAACTTTTTATTTTATTTCCTAAAAGCATTTTTTAATTTCCTTACTAGTGTTTGGCTTTTGATCGCTCCCATCATTAATCCTATAATGTCGTATTATTGAAGTTTAGTATTACTAATTATGTAAATTAAATTCAATTATACTCAATTTTTTATAATGAGCTTAAAGCTCTGTATATCGAATTATTTTCAAATAAACAGATTTTTTAAGTAGATGTCTAGTTGCAATTCGGACAAGCAGAGTTATATTTAAAGTAACCACATTTTCACTGAGACAAAGTGAGACGAAATGAAAATTACAATTTAGTTATATATATTTTATTTTATAGTTTCATATACACACTTAATTTTTTTTACACGAATTTAATTCAATACGAATTTTAAGAAAAATTTGCCTTTTACCCTAATTATTTTGTTTCAACACGAATTTTTAATATTCTGGGAAAATTTATCTGTATTATATATGTAAGCCAAGACATAACGACAATGGTCAAACACTACCATGTTAATCTAATTCGGTACATCACCTAAGCATATGCTTTATGTATTTTTTATGTATTCTTTATTTATTTATATTCATTATACGTATGACCACTTTAGTTATATTATTAAAAAGGCATATAAAAATACTTATTTTTTGCTATATAAGAGTATACAGTTATTAATTTCAAGTATATTTTTACCAAATCTTATTAATGTGTAAAAATAAATAAGTAAAAATATTTTACTCCTTTACTACACGAAAAAAAATTTATAATCATTTTAGCAATAGTTATTGTAAAAAAATGACAACTATAAAAAATATTCTTACCTTAATTATAAAAAATTGTTAATGTATATAAAGTTTGATTTTAAACAAATTTTATGAAAATTTGACAATAAATTGTGACTAAAATTACAATTAAAATATCAATTTCAAAACCCAGAATATATTTGTCACCATTTGACAATATACTTTTTTCAGTGTAAGAACTAGCTTTTAGAAAATTGAATTTTATTCATTTGTATTTTGTATTCGAATTAAACTTTCACGAAGTATTAGCGGTGACGTAGTTTTTTCCTTTTAAGTCGGTGAAATGATTTCAGTTGTTAACACTGTTTACTATGTACATGTTCAAAACCTGTAATAAACTTCGAGTATTTAAGCTTTAAATGCCAATTTTGTTTTCATTCCTAATATTCATGTTTACAACGTACATTTTGTTTCTTACATGCATTTTGAATCGTGGTAATTTTTTTTTTGTAAAAGCGTTATTACATATGAGGTTTAGTAAAAACTAAATAAATAAATTTGTTTTATAAAAATTGGAACATTTGAATGTTTTTTATGATTCCATTTTGATGGTTTACTATTTAATAAAACTAATTTATATTTTTCTCGTTTTTAAAACTAATAAAATTAAAAATAAAAATAAAATAACAATTTTATTAAATAAATATAACTGTTTATCGGCGGAGATAACACAGACAATAAGCCTAATGAGGTTAGTAATAATTTGTTTGAAAATGAATTGTTATATTAACATATCACTATAATTTTATTACACATACGAAAAATAATTATTAAGATAAAAATACAACGAGGGAAATATTAATAATTGAAATTTACCTTTTAATTGGCTTATTTTTTAAAGAATGATTATAAGGGTGCTTATTCCCATAATAACCACTTATCATATTTATTTGTAACAGTAACAGACATTTTTTCTCATTTTGACAATGCTAATTAATTTTTTTCCCAAAAATAATTTAGGAGACTTGGTATAGAAAGCTTAGAGAATTATAAAAACATGTCACGCGATATGTTAAGTGAAAAATGTGAAAATCTTCCATTTCTGAATCAAAAGCAGAAACAAATTTGTAGTCAAAATGCAGAGCTGTTGAGTGTATGATTTCCATTAAACACTAGAACTACCTATATTTATCCAAATCTTTATTAAAACCGATTTCTTTAACACATGGCATATGGTAACTCAGTATACTTTTAAAATTGAAAATTTTATAAATGTTTATTATTTATATTTAAAACGCTATACGTATTCTCTACTAACATTTTATTAATATGGTTATTCGTATTTTATTTAGGTGTATGTTTAAGGTAACCATTTTATTAAACTTGTTTTAGACTATTTCAAAAACTATATTAAGCTCAATCTTTTAAAGTGATTGTAAAACGAGCAATTGAATAATTTCGTATAAAACGTTTATTAGATTGTTTAATTTTTAAGATTCTAATAACGAATAATACTAGCGAAAACCTAACAAATCTATACTGTTTTAAATATGTTTACATAAAATTCGTTTATTAGACTTAAAAGATACAAATGTGTTCCTTATTGTGTTTAATAAGCACTTAATATTGTCTCATTATATAGAAAATTGTGTATAAAATTAATTATTTTTAAAATAAAGATCTATTAAATGTATTTCAGTTGCATTTGTAATATAAAAGTAGATGTACCCAATCTTTTATTCTTTAGAAGCAACTTATTCTGTAAAATAAAAAATGTGGGAGACTATGTTATGAAGTGTTACCAATTTAAGAAACTTATTTTAATTGCTCAGCACATCTACATTATAAGATTGAATTCAACTGTTGTGCACAGAGTGTATCTTTTATTACTTCACATTTTTGATTACATTCTGCTTCATTTGAATAAATCAGGCCTTCTTAAACTATGGGTTGCGACTCCAAATGGGGTCGCATAGCAATATTCTAGGGTCACGAGGGATTTTTGTGTCAAATATTTAAAAATGAAATTTCAATGAAAAATAGGACTTTTATTTTTTGTAACTATAAAAAATACAATTTTACAACTCTTTGTGAAATTTTTAATTATAGATTTTTGTATGTTTATAAACGAACATTGAAATTCTATATATTTTCATATGTATTTGTGTATATTATTACCTAATAAATAAATCATCAAAAAAATATCTTTTTCTTTCACACTTATATGGGGTCCTCGGGAAACTCGTGAATGGGAAAAGTTTAAGAAGTTTTGGAAAGGATAGATATTTTTTTAGCCTTCCTCAATAGCGTTTTTTTTTTTTCTTATTTATTTCTTGTATTGACTCTTGTTTAATTTTGTAAACGTTTTTGATATTCCTTTTTCGGTAATGACGGCTAGTACTATGGTCCATTCAACTACATTTACTACATTCTTCCTTTTTATTTAAAAACTCAACTTCTTTTGTCATTACAACTTTAATATTTTTAATTTCACAACTTGGGGGGGGGGGGGGGGGACTAAATAAATTTTTCAATTCAATAATCAAAACAGTATTCATTTATCTTCAAATTAGTCCTTTAAATTCTCACTGACTTCTCGCGTCTTAAATAAGTTACGGTTTTAGTTATTTCATAAGAATTTCTTTAATCAATTCGAGAATTCAATGTTTTATTCTCTACGTTGCTGATGATAAGATTAGAGTTCTAGATTTCAATAACCTGTGAGAATTTCTCTGAAAAAAAAAGGTACTAAAGTAGTCCTTAGTTTAATCTATGTATTAAACATAGTACGTTCTGTTAAATAAATACCCTGATTAACAAGTATCAAAAAAAGTAATTGTGTTGAAATTGGCAATTTATATCAGTCATTAATCTGAGGTTGGTTCTGTAACTGTTATAATTATGTAAAGCTGTTTATGGTTACTGTCAAAGTTATATTAAATTATTATAAGGGTGGAGTCAAATAAGTTTACAAATAACTTTTTAAAAGGATTCCTTTATAAGAAATTAGACACTTGTTACATCCTGAGAAAAAAAGTTATTAGAGTATAGGATTAAGGCATAAAACTTTGGATGCAAATCAATAACAAAAATAACCCAATCTTTTACAATATTAGGTTTATTTAAAGATTTAATTTTTGAGATCTGTTTACAGTTGTAGCATTTTATTATTGAAAACTGTAGTTAAGATTTAGATGAGTAAGGCAGTTCTAGTGTTGAACGAAATTTAGGCTTTAAAAGGATTATATTAATTTAATAAAAAACAGATTTTAATTCAAGGAGTTAGAATGAGTATTGAAGAGTGCCAATATCAGTTTCGAAACAGCCGTTGGAATTGTTCAACACATAACACAGCGGAATCAACAAGTGGCAGTTTATTCGGTAACTATTTTGAAAAGAACAGTACTCGAGAAACGGCCTATTTGCATGCGATCACGACTGCCGGAATCGTGTATACGGTTACGAAATCGTGTTCGCGCGGCGAATTAGTCAATTGCACATGTGTAAATCGACGGCAACAGAAAACGACGAATTGGCAATGGGGCGATTGTTCGGACGATGTTGGTTACGCGGAAAAATTTAGTCGTGGTTTCATTGACGTAGCCGAAGATTCCAAATCAGATGCCGGTATCGTAAACGTACACAACAACGAGGTTGGACGTAAAGTGGTTAAAGCAAGCTTGGAAAAGAAATGCAAATGTCATGGTGTTTCCGGATCGTGCAGCATGAGAATTTGTTGGAAACGAGTGCCGCCATTTCGAAAAATTGGCGAAATGCTACTGACCCGATACGAGGGTGCAACTCATGTTCGTGTTGTTGAACGCAAAAAAAATCGTTCTAAAAAACTAAAAACAGTCAATAGCGATGTCAAAAAGCCCACGAAATTCGATATGGTATTCCTACAAGAGTCTGCTAATTTCTGCGAGCCAAACGAGAGGTTAGGATATTTGTTTAAGAATCAAAATACTCGAATAAAATATTTTGTTCTTCCTAAGTTCCCGTATTTTTTGGTTCTATCTATTAAAACGAAAAGTACACATATCACTTCAGGTCATAACTGACAGTAGATCAAAACTATGGAAAATTTTACCTATGGTAATATTTATTTTACTGAAAACCAACAATTCAGATTCACGCAATAATTTTTTTAATTATTTTAAATAATTACTATATTGCTTTAAACATTTGAACTATACAGTTGAATTGAAAAAAAAAACAACTAATTTATCTCTTCGTTGATATTAAAAAAAAACTGAAGTAACGTAAATATAAACAAGTGTTACACTAATAGTAAGGTAATAAAATATTTTGATATATGCGGCCCAACTTAGTTTAGTAAATTTTTATTTAGATCACAAGACGGTTAAGCTTTGTTTTTTTAGCTGCGTTTTTGTCTCGCAACGGTATGCGGAATAAGCCGCGTGTCTTTCGTCGTCAACTGATATATTAGAAATAGACGAAATCGGTTTCCTAATTACGGAAATTTGCAACGATTTTTTAATATCTAAATCTTAAATATCGTTTGACGACTAAAAACGCCGACTTATTCCGCACACTATTGCGAGACAAAAACGCAGCTAGGAAACCACAGCTTTACAGCTGAAAAATTCTTATTTAAAGGCTTAAATATAAATTCATTTAGGTAACTTTTAACATTTATGTTGACAAAACGAACATAGATAAAATTAAATAACAAATTTACACTCAAACTAATTTCAAAATATCTTAACAAGTTTTCTTCTTCTCATGATAATTTTTTAAGGAATGATTTTTTGTATAGTTTTAAACTAAAAGTATACACTTTTTATTGAAAGTTTGAATGAACAAAATATTTTAATTATTCAAAAATCAATTATATAATATAAAAACTTATTGTTCGAACAGTCTATCAATATTGGGCACAAAGGGTCGACAGTGCAATCGAACCAGCATGGGATTGGATGGATGTCGTTTATTGTGTTGTGGCCGTGGTTATCAAACACGTATAATCGAGGTTGAAGAAAAATGTAATTGTCGGTTTATCTGGTGTTGCAAAGTCAACTGTGACATATGTCGCTACACCAAGCAGGAACACGTTTGCAATTAGTTAATTTCCGAGTTTATCTGTAACCAACTCTAGTCGTCGTTTATAGCCTTTTCATTCGGTTTTCCATTTTTACAACTAATGATTTCAACTTAGTTTTTGTAGCATATTTTTGCTTGATTTTCTCCAATTATGTAAATTGCGTGATTTTTTTGTATTTTTATGTACCATTATCATTAAAAAATTAGTACATACTTTACACGAGACTCTCATCTGGTGGTTCCGTTTTTGGTAAAATTATCGAATCAAAATCGAAGTCTGGATCATTGAGTAATTCATTTAAATCTTCTGGAATCTCAAAACTTTCTTCTTTGGTAAAAATCGTCTGACTAATTTCGCATTCGGTTTTCAACAATTTTGTATGTTTAACAGATTGCTTTTGTGGCAACGCGGTTTCTAAATTTATAAGTTCTAAATCCTCGTACTTTTTAAAAAAAAAATAAATATAAATTTAATATTCATAAATTTATATGAATTCGATAAGCGATTTCGATTTATCTTTAATCTTTATTATACTCATGTCTTCAAATATAAAATTTAAAATAATTAAAAATAAAATTTACTCATTTTAAAATCCAAATTTTTGTTATTCAAAATTTTAGTATTCAATAGAAAATCTTTTACAGACATGAAATCAACGAAACGTTTAAAATTATCGTATTAACAAAATCTTTATTTCCGTTTTTGGTAGCATTAATGTTATTTAAATTAACAGAATTCCTTATTACGTATCCTTAGTTAAAACCAAACATTTTTTTAACGTAAAAAACATGTTGCTAAATAATTAAAATTTTGTTTGTATTTCAAAATACACAATGCACATCTTGGCTTATCTCAGCGTTAAAAAAACATTAATATTAAATGTCTTTGTTTTTTAAAAGCCTTGTTTAATTTCTTTAGTAGAAGGGTTTGGTTTTTTGTCAATATTTTTCAAACTGATAGGATTAAGATCTGAATAAAGGTCTAGTAAAAAATTAGCGAATTGAATTGCTAGCACATCTAGTTAGCTTCAAATAAAAGTTTGCAATGATATCCTTCCTTCATGTTTTGAAGCTTTGATTCAAATAAAATTAGTGGTTCCCAAAACAATTCGACAAAAGAAAGTTTTGACAAAGGGAATCCATAAGTTGAGAAATTCTTAATTCAAGCTACTATTTCATAACGTTGATAACTATTTTTCATAATGTAATTATTTCGAAAAATAAAATAAATGGGATAAATATTTTTTTTTAATGGCAAAAAATACAAAACTATTATTATTACTTGGTTTTATACTTTTATAAAGCATTCTTTTAATATTCTTTTTCTAAATTTATAAAACTTCTGATATTTGAAAAGTTGAAAGCTTTGAATTTTCGTTATTAACATATAAATGAAATGATTGATTTTCACAAATATTTCTTATTTAACCCTATCGCTAAATATGACTATCTGATTATCTTTCCTAGACCTGGAATCAAAAATATGTAACAGGAGTTCATTATCTGTTTATGATAATTGTTTGTACCACAGATTACCCAGATCAGCAAAGCATTCCCTTATCTTTCCCTTTAAAACTTGATGACGTTACTCTATTTTTTCACTAAATGGCCGGAGTTGTCGTTTGGAATGATTTTCATATAAATATTTACATTTTATTTTAAATAAACATTATAGAAAATTAAAAAAAAAGTTGAAATGAAATTTATACAAAATTTATTTACTTTGCAATTACCATCGAAAAAATGTTAAATAAAACAAATGAGTATTTTTTGGCAGCATTGCGGGGTATTTTTTCAAGAGATGCCATCACTTTTTTTGAATTTTTTGTCAACATAAAAACGAAGGAAAATTTGAAATTTTTTTTTTATTTGCCGATCTGGATAATCCGTGTTTGCACCAAATCATGTCGCATACGAACGGATTATGTCATAAAACAATAAAAAACGTTTGAACATTACATATGCTACATGTTTTAGGTTTTCTTTACCCGAGCAAACATGTATAAAACACTTTTGTCCAAGGACGAAATTTAAATTTAACTGTTTAGTAGCAATCGTACGCATTTGTTTTGTGCATTCACAAAATAAATAATGTTTACAACAAGCCCCTGTGGAAAAAAATATTCATTTATATGCTAATACAATTAACTTAGCTTAGTTGCAAATTTGTCACATATATGTGACGACGAAGCTACTAAAGAAATTATTTATCTATAGTTCAGTGTCATTTAAGTGTATCAGTTTACAAAATTTCTTATTTCATTTAATTATAACGTTATAGACACACCCCACAAAAATAAATCGCAATTAGTATTAAATTTTAAAAATCGAACGTCTGGTACTTTAGAGCAGTTTTTATCCCGAATCTCTGATATCGAACGGGTTAAAATTTGAGTATTTTTTATTATAGAGTAGGAAACATCTAACCATTTATATTAAAGTGATAATAAAAATTAAACAAAAAACTTTTCGGATGAAGTGAAAATCGTTCCGTCAACAATTAGAATAATAAATCCCGGATCATTAGTCTTATTAACATTTTTTTTAACTGTTAGCTTTTATATTGTGGCATAATTTTATGCAATCGTCTTTATGAATACATTTGATTTATATTTTATTATTATGGAAAACACAGGCATGCCGAATTTGTTTTGAATAATTCTAAGCATAATAGGACATTGGACACAATCGTACAAACGAACGTGATGCCGGTGACCAAAATGTACTGAGAGACTTCAGAGTGTTGTTTTCTTGTTTTAGAATGCATATAATTAAAGGTTTTGTAACAATTTTTTTCTATCATTAATTACAAGATGCCATTAATACCAATGCAAAAATGTCACCTTAAATATTCAACGTTTTTCCTATTCAAAATAAATTCGGGTTGTGTTTTCTGTGGCCATATTAGTAGTATGATTACCGAAAGTTTTAAGCGTAATAGACAAATTAAATGAACTTGTTTGCAAATTAATGATTTCAAGTTAGATTATACAAAATTTATTCGCATAAGAACCATTATTTAAAAAAATGGATCTTAAATTTTAAAAGTAAAAAAAGAATATGATCATTTCTACTTCTCTAAAATGAGACAAAGTACACCAATAATAAAAATTTTGAGAACAATTTTCATAATTAAACAAAACGAGTAATAAAAAGCTATAATTTTATGTCTCAAATTTTATAATAATAAAGTAACGCAATTTTTTGCAACATTCCAAATGTAATTTCATAGAAAAATATAATTAGATTTTCTATTTAACTTCTTTATAGTTTTAAATTTTAGTTGAATCAAATCAACATATATAATATGCGAGATTGTCATCGCTAAAGAAGTTTTTGTTATCGTTTCCGTTAATGTCATTTCAAATTAAGTTTTAATTGAAATAAGTCAATTTACATTTTTTCTCACATCGGTTTTCATACTTAAATAATTGTTCATTATATGTTTTATGAAACTTAAATTAAGTCTACTACAATGATTAGCAACATATATAAATTTGTCCTAATCACTGACAAAAAAAAATATCACTGACTTAATATCATAATGAATTATTATAATTAAACACGTTTTAGTCAGCGCATTTTTTCGTTGTTTATTCATTTATCGGTGCTTATTTGTTTTTATTGTATTTCCGCTTATATGTATACAACACTGAGAAAAATAAATTGTAAAAAAGTGACAACAAAATAACACAGTGATTATACTTATGTTTTAATTTGCTGTAGTCGTATTTTAGATTAAGAAGTACAAAAAAATAAGATAAATTTTTATTTTTTTTACAAATATATTTATATTTCTACTAGAAAAAATATTATTGCAAGCAATATATGGAGCGTTAAAATATAAAAAAGATAATATATTCAACTATCAGATATGTTTGTAAAAAATGATTGCGTAGTGTTATTAAGATGACTACTTTAACTAAAATATTTAGTTATCCTCTAATTATAAATTTAGTTGCAGTAACTATATTACAACTACAAAAAAATATTTATTTTTCTCAGTGCACCAATAATTCACGCAACCGGATGAAAGCAATGCTTGCGAACCATCAGTGGTGCACGCCGGTTAGAATGTATTAAAGTAAATTAATTCCAACTCATAAATTTTCCTTCGATAAATGACTTATTAGGTTAAGTTTCTAAATCTCTAGTTTATGTTAAGAAATAAGGAACATTTTGAAAATGATTTCAAATGAAAAAAATATCCTTTCAAATTTAAATAAACTAAACTTAAGGAAACATTTGTAGTTTATTGGTTAATTATATTATATTAATTTTAATATAATGTCTAAAAATTACCCTCGCCATTTCACTTTATGCGTCCTAAAATTATTTTGAATAAAACTTGTTTTTAAATCGTTTGTGGTATAAAAGCCGTTTGGCGCATTTATACGAATATAAATTTATATATTTCACTGAATCTATTTAAAGCAAAATGCACTTTCTTAGAAAGCGAGTGAAAAATTATTTAAGTCATCATTTATTTTAATTCTCATTTAAGTAATTCGATTCGTTTTAATAATAAACGTTCATTATTTTTAAAAATTTTGTCCTTGTGCTCCATAATGTACACTGCAATTTCTTTTACTATGTATAACAAATAGTCGAAATCGCATAACGATCTTAAACATTTAAAACTACCGACTTCCAATTGATTTAATTTCGCATCAATGATTTCAATAGCTTCTCGAATCTTTTCTCTTAGTTGTTTTAATCGATCAATTTGTGATTTAGATAAGCCAACTGATCGCGCCTTTTCACTCATATCATTTTTTAATAACATACAAACTCATAGACTAACCTTATTCTGTGGCCTAATATTTTTATCTGTGTACCGCACTAAATGTTCATTCAGAAACAGTGTTGTCAAATAAACTATTCACCATCTGTAAGAAAATAATGCAAATTAATGCAAGATATTTGTTTAATAATATTGCTGAGTACAAAAAACTTTCTTAAAAAACCGCAAATTCGAGTAGCATTTTGTAAAATGTGACTAAAACACGAAATCTCTAATTTTTTTAATATAAAATTTTTAAAAAAAACAAACTGTGTTTTTTGATTTCAAACATTTTTATCTATTGAATCAATAGGGTTATTTTTTTAAAAATACAAATTAAAAAATTAAGAAGGCCTATTTTTATTCATGTTTAAAATTTTAAGAAAAAACGCTGAATCAGAAGTTCCCACCCTTTTATTATTCTAGAACGCATTCTATAATATCCATAGGGTAGCGGACACCAACTGTTTATAATCGACAAATTCCCTCCATAACTTCCCATTTTTCTGTAACTTATTTTTTATATTCATAATTAGTAAGTAAATAATAAGCAAACATTTTAAAATAACAAATTATTATCCAAATTTCACAAATACGAACGTATTTTATAAGTCTAGGTACTCAAAAAATTTAAACTAACAAAAATAATTCACATTTTTAATTAACGTTTATGAAAAAAATTTATCTGTCGAATAGTGACGGGCGCATGCGAATCGTTTCGCAAGCATCATGGAGACTGCGGGCACGAGGTTGGGAACCTCTGTGCTAAACGAACGCCAAGTTATTGAAAAAATAATAAAAAAGACGAAAATCATATTTTTTTTTCTCGAATTTTTAAAACAATAAAGATATTTTTTCTCGAAAAAATATGAGATATGAAGTATATTTGTCTAAAAAGGATGGGATATATTAGGATTCCAAACCGGAAATAAACCGAAAACCGGAATTGAACGGTATTTTTGCCAAAGTGTAACCGGAACTGAACCGTTATTTTTTTTCTTAAATCGGAATGAAAAAAAAAATTGAACCGGTTCGGAGCTAAAATTGTAATTGTGACTTTGATTTATATTTTGCAACGGCATCACTGTTATAAATCACCATATTTGAGTGACGTTATATTTAATTATTAAAAAGTTGTCAAAACTGTTTCGAAAATAATTATACACGTTTTTCGTTGTTGATAGTTTGCGAACGATTATTATTAAAGAGTGGTCACGAATGATTCAAAAAATATTTAAGCACATTTTTCGGCATGTCGTTCGTATGCTCACGCCGCATACGTCGAATCCGAGTAGATTTCATTACATAAAATTTCCAATGTTGTCTTGGAAGCGCCGACAA
>AGDA01056042.1:0-17105 GCA_000281935.1 Mengenilla moldrzyki | reverse complement strand
AAATTTAAAATTAGAAGATTATATTAACAACAAAACAGAACTCAAAAAATAGTAAAAATGGAATCATATAGTCTATTTTTAAGTATGTTCTTTTTAAATACAAAGCAAAAAAGTAGCCTATGTTAAAACTAAATTTTTTATTTTTTTATGTTCTATTTGAAATTCTAAGTTTAAAATGTAATTCTTTGTTTCTAACAGATTTAAATGATAAACATTCCTATATACACTGAGAGAAGTAATTAAAAAATTTATTGAAGTTTATTTATTTTTAATAAAAAAATTGAGAAAAGTTAAATAATTTTGCTTATTAATTTCTAACAAATTAATTATTTTATTTAGCAGTTGATAATATTTTTTTATTTAAATTTAATATTAAAACTTTTTTAAAAGCTTAATTATATAACTTTGTACGGAATATATTTTTTATTAAAATTATTTACATGTTGCTACTGTTATATTCATAGTTTAACAACATATAAATTCCAAATCATAAAATTAAGTAAATAATTATATCTGTGCTTGTATTACGCCAATGAAATGATTATGTGATTAATGACGCAAATAACCTGTAATGTAGTCATTGACGAATAAGATATGGACTGATCATTGAATAAAAGTTTCTGTTTTAACACACTGATGCCAGTGTTGAAAAATTCATGCGCGAAAATAACAGCTTATTAAACAACCGTTAATAACGAATTAATGTACTTTTGATTTTTATTTATTTCTTTCTCAGAAAGCTCCACAAACGATACAATTTTATATTATTGTTCACAAATAAAATATGCATTTAAGAATTGTGTAATCAAATTGTACAGAATAAACGATTTGTGATGAAAAATTCAAAGTTTTAAACTTTCAAAAAAGAATGTAATACATGCGCGTTTTGAGTTCTGGCCCTAAATATTCAAACAGAAACTTCTATTTAGTGATCAGATCATGTCTTATTCGTTCATGAATGTAGCTAAATTATTCTGTGCCTTCAGTTATTTCATTTATGTGTACAAAAACCTAATTTGTTATGCAAAAAAGTTGTACTTGTTGAATATTTTTTTTTTAAGTTATAAACGAATTCACAGATAATGCTTTTAACAAATAACAATTTCAAAATTTGTAGTAAAAAATAAGTTACTTTTTAATTTTATTTTTAAAAAGCTTAAATAATAAAATATTTTTTGTTTAATTAACTTGTATTTGTTTTATAAAAAAAATTATACCTACTTTATTTTAATAAACAATTTATTTAAAGTTAATAATTATTTACTTGTAATTAAAGCTTTTTTTTAGTGTAGTAGTCTAATGGAAATCAATATTTAACTTTTTAGTAAATTTTCATTCATTTAGCCGAGAGAAAAATTAGCTTTGAATAAGAATTTTAGAAAAACGCTGACGGCTTTTAAATCGGATTATAAGTGATTTAATTTTTCTGATTTTTACTGAAAAGTGCACAGATTAAAATTAAAGTTGAAACAGTATTAATGAAATATCATATGTCACTGATTAAAATCTTGGCTTGATTGAAAAATCTTTTATGAAATTCATTTTGATCAGAGAACATATTATCCAAAAATTAAATAAATTGTAAATGGAATATGTCTGAATTGTGTCCCGATAATAAATGAATGAAATCTTAGAAGTTTGTTTTAACATGAACAATTTGTACCTAAAAAAATAATAATCAATCAAGAAATAAAAATCTGTATTGGAGAGTGTTTTAACGTTGCCAATTTTTAACACTAAAAAATGATTTGTTGCACCTACAGCGAAAAATTTTGTCACTTCTATAATTAATAATGAACCTCTTCATATGTTCGAAATTAATTTACTTCACTATTTTTTATATCTAATTTATCGATTAGTGTTTAATCATCTTCTAGAAAATTGAAATTTATTAATTTTTTAAGAAAATATTTTTAAGTGTTTTTTTAAGAAGGAATAATAATTTGATGCTAAGAGTAGTTTATTCGTTAGGAAAAGTAGAAACTCTTTTCCTTTTATATAAACACAATTAATCGGGTAATAAAATAAATCGACTTGGTAACGAAAAGAAATTGTATAATGCGGCTTTTCAAGTCAGACTTCAAACGCCTACTGGATTCTTTTTATCACTTATTTGTTCCTAATTAAAAAGAATTTGAAAACTTATTTGTGACTTGGTAGTGCTTTTTAGCATTTTCGATTTTATTCATCTCTTGTACCATATAAGAAATATTTAGAATTCAGATTTGACTGAAGTCATAAATTAAACACGAATAAAAATTTCTGTTGCGAAATATAGACTTCTTTTTTTATCTGTTGTGTATTCAAAAATCTTCTTACGTGTTTTATTTATTTGGAAACTTTTTCAGAAATGTTATGTTTATTTATGAAGTAAGCTGGAAGTGGAATGGATAGTTGTTCATATTGTTTTATTTTGATAACAAGAAAGTTATTCGTAATTATTCGCAATGTTAAACATTACAGAATGTTGCTTTTACGCAAAGTTTGCTAATCAATCGTGCGTTTTATATGTAATAACTTTTCAATTTGAAAAATGAACAGTCATTTTTGCAGCAAGCTTCTCCTAATACACAGTACACGTTCAATATGCTGTATCTCCATCTGATAAAATTCTCATTTACTTCACACAAACGAAAGTACGCTTCCATTTTACACTCACGTTTGGTTAATTATTAAGTATGAAAAAATATACGTTTGAAGATAGGAATACGTCGTACAAAAATTACATGCTTTGTCTGGTTATGACTAATTTAAAATCAATTTATTTTAGTAAGGTCACAAACGTTTACTTTTAATTGTTTTAATATTAATATTAATTTTTTTTTTCATTTTTATAAAAACAAGGGATACAATTAATGTTCTATCAATAACATAAATATTATTTTGAAAACAGTTAATCAAACGAATAGAGTAAACTTTGAAAAATAATATTTTTATTTTCATATTGACCTCATCTACCTTCAATCAATGAAAGCTAATATAATCGATATTTAAATATGTAAGTTCGAAAATTAATTTTTATTACTAATAAGCCATGTAAAGTTTTTTTTCTAATCAATAACTATGCTTTTAATTGAATAGCTTTACCGAAGGGTAAGTTCGAATTAATTACGCACAAAAACAAGTTAGTAATATTTTAACAATAAGATCAATATTTTCTACTAACTGTGATTGAATATTCTTTTTGTACTATTAAATTAGTTCGCTATTGGAACAGAAGAGTTATTAAGAACTCGATAATACCGTCAAACATTTTGGAACGAGTTTAATAGTAGAATAAGTTACCATATGTTAATAGTTTCTCAATATTTACTTAAAATTGTTAAATAATAATATTTGAATTAAAAAAAATAGTTATAATTTTCGCAAAGACTTTAATGATTCAGTTGACTTTTTATGGTACAATTATTGTTTTATTCCACAAACTTCACAGTTTACGTATTAAAACAATATTATAATTGAGTAATTGTAGCTATACTGGTAAAGCTGTGAAACAATGAGTTTGTTCTACTCATGAACTATGTTTTTTAAATGTATTTTGTGCTATTGATATTTGAAGACCGCAAGAATCATATTTACTTGGGTTATGATTGGACGCATGCAGATAAAAGTAATATAAAAATACGTTGAGAAAAATCATTTTTATTTTTAAATATACTGATATTTGGAAAAGTGATAACAATCAAATTTTTTATATCATTATATTATATTACTAAAATAACCAAATTTCATATTACAAATAAGTATTTTTTTCACGTTTTTTATAACTTTTTCTCTGTATAGATAGCAAACATTTGTAGATCAAAATTAGTTGAATCTTATTATTGGTTAGATAACAGACATAGTAAGGGCAACATTGAAAATCATCTAATTTTTGATTTTGCGTTCTAAAAAAAATCTATTTTCAAATTTATTTGTTCATAATCATATAGCATTTTAATCAAGATGAGTTTGAAGCCACTTTAAAAATTTTGAGCTTTTTCTAGGATTGATTGTTTGTGATCTGTATTCTTGTAAAGAAATTGTGAGCAGAACTTTCATTTTAATACTTTATTAACGAATAAAAATTATCAAAAATAATTTCCACAGAAATCATTAGACAGGATCAATAGGTATTTGGCCCAAATTTTCGCATAAATAGAAACGAAAAAATCACAAAATTAAAAAAAAGAATAACCAACAATTTAAATTGAACCTCTCAAAAAAAACGAAAGTGATCTTCAAAAACTCCATCTTATTACAATCAATCTGAAGAAAATTTGTGCTGAGTCTTAAGAATTTTTTAACTCCCTTCGTTTTTATGGTGGTAAAAATTCAAACAAATGTGGCGGTATCTTTTGATAAAGCCATCCTCAATGCTACCAAATTATATTTATTTGAATTTTACATCTTTTATTTCACTATAATTGCAGAAAAAAATAAATATATGGGGAAACCTTTTTGATTTCGATTGTTTTAAAATCACCAAAAAAAAGTTTTTAATAAATTGGAATTTAAACATTACTCACATATCTCTTTCAATTGTTATTGGTATTATTTTGGTTTTATTTTTTGTATTGCTTGGCATGAAATTTATTTTCATAAAAAACATAAATGATTCTATAGAAAAAGTTACTGTACGGGAATAGCTAAATAATTTTATTAAAGATATTCAATTGTAATAAGTTAAATTGCCAAATTAATAAAATTGTTATTTAGAAGTTATTGCCTTTTATTTTTCATGGTCCTGTTATCAAGCATTCATATAGGAATTCGCAAATCAAACTATGGTTTTACTCCAAACAACACCGAGAGCGGTAAACTTAATAATTTTTTGTCATTAGTTTTTATGCTGAATTTGGGCTGTTTTGAGCTTAAAAATACATTTTCACTCTTCATAAAAATTCTGTGCACTTCTATATTACACAACACAGTAAGGTTTTACTTAACGCTGTTTCGTTTAGCACCCTTTTATCTCAATCTGAGGATTTCTGAAATTGTAAGCAGTGCTAGGCTTCAAAATATGCATATAATTATTCGAAACAATGTAGTTATGCCTTTTGTTTGGTGAGGTGCTATGTAGATGTATTTTTATCATTTGAAACATTTGTTAACATTGTTGTAAATGTAAATTTATATAATACTATAACGATTAATACAGTGACAAATATTATGATTTTGAAATTTAATCAGGGGTGATATTAGAAAGCAAGACAAGAGAGTAACTAGAAAAGCGTTCAACTGGAAATTAATTATTCACCTTCCCCTAACCACATTATTTATATGCTAAGATAGCGTCGTTTAGCGTTGTTTTGTATTACGCTCTATTTCGATGGAACGTATTCCCCGTGTTAAGCGGGCTCTTACTGTAGATAGATTTTTCAAAAAGTCCTTGCTTCTTTCATATGAACAAAAAAACTTTTTTATCCAGAATAATTAGTACGTTCTTTTTAGTTTTCTCTTATTGTTCTTGTCTTCACAACTTTTTTGTTTTGAGTGAATATGTTAAATAAAGATTGATATTCATTATTTTTAAAATAAAATACTCGCTAAATTACTCCGTAAATTACAATAATGTTCAATTATTGTTCGAATATGGTGAAGAAGTTTGCAACAATTCTTTAATGTTAAAAAGAAGAAATATGTCGTTTGAACTCTGTTTTCGAAAAATGAAACAAATTTTATAATCAAAGTTCGGAATCTCTATTATTAAATACCAAAAGTGTTTGAGAAAATTTGAGGAAAAAGGAAAACTCGTAATAAAAAAAGTTTTATTTCGTGCTTTAATAAAAAAATTGCCGATGGAGAAACCATGGAAAGGAAAGAAATTGCAACATCCATGGAATCCTTTCGTTGTCGTATAAACACTGCAATCGACCGTGTGCAAAACTTCAGTCGTAATTTCCGGTCGGTTGCCAAACACGACGGCTATTTAATTTCCATTGCGAATTTTAAGGCGAAAAATCCAGATTCCTGATTGTTTTCTCGACACAACAGTTTTAATATCGGCAGAGCAGAGCAGAGCAATTGATTTCTTCCCACTCTCCTCAATGCATGTGTCTATTTAGCGAACAAAATTGATAAAAAGAATTGATAAAATTCTGTGTTCAATACAAGTAATGAATTTTTTCGTATCAGTGAATTTATGCAAATCACAATATTAAATTTTAATAAATATTCGATTTTTTCGCAACATACGCGAAATTCACGCTATTTGCACCGTTTGCACGCCACTGTTTTCGCTTCCTTGTTGGGCGAACTTCTCAATTATCTAAACTCATTAACGATTAATATAGAATAATGTTCCGAATTTAGCTCCATAAACGTGTGAATTGCACAACCAGTATTTTGTGAGCATTTTTCATTTGTCGCAAAAATGAGCGTAATTTTTTCCCGTCATTAAAGTAAAGCCTAATTTATAAAATATAAACAGAATAGCGTTTACTTTTTCCTACTAGGGTTTGTGTCAATTTATATTTGTTCGATATATAATTTCAACTTATCAATTTCGATATTTATACATCAGCGAGTATCAGATATACCGAAATAGATACTCGGTGTACATGCAATACATTTACTTGATCAGCAATCATCTGATTTATACGACCGCGTAAACAGTCTCGAAAGGATTTAATACTTTGCTTTCGCTTAAGCCGTACTGGATTTTTTCCTTAATCTTTACTGTACACAATATTTTTCTTCTAATATCTATATATATAATATGTATAAAGTAAGATGCGGAAAAAGTGGATTTTGCACAGATTTTTTGCCAGTGTTGTTTGAATTAATTAGCTAATGTTGTTTTACTCCCACGTTCGGGTATTTGCATATTTTTCGCATATCAAAAGGATTTTTTCTATGAAATAAGATGCAAAAAGGTAAAAAACGGGAGCAAAACTCAATTCGTTATTCAGCGCACAAAATTTTCGTCTTTATTAATATGTTGCATCTTTTTCATTAATTTTTTTTACTCTTCATCAATTTTTCATTAAAAAAGTTCATTGAACTAATAAATTAAAATAATTTTTTACACGGGCCGTTCACAACAGCGATGCACAGGAATCCAAAAGTTTCTGCAGCATAATAAGGATAACAACCAAAGCTAAATAAGAACAATGATTTGTTTCAGTTCGATTTTGATTAAATTCCGAAATTAATTAAGCGAACATTATAAAAATAATGAAAGCGATGTAATCAAGCCGAAAAATGAATTTGTTCGATTTTTATTGTTTTTTATTAATGATGATTATAAAGTTGGAGTTTTTTCGCAATTTTCGCGATTTCAAATTTTTTTACTGTGATAAGCGAAACAATAATAATAAAATAAAATAATAAAAAAAGCAAAATTTTCATCGTTAAAGTTCGTATTTCTCTCTGTCGGTATCTCTAAAAAGAGTGCTTGTTATACAGTTTTAGGATCAGTAGTAATGTAAGCGTTTTAGATGTCGGTAACTCACGTTAAAAGTTCGCCAGTCGTTCTAAAGTTCCATAGTAAAAACTTAATAAATTGCTTGAGATAATTTAACTAAAAAAATGAATAACTTGTTAACTAATTTCCTAAGTTTGTTAATTATTTTACACAATACTTTAGTACGAGTAATTGGTGTAATACCTACTGAAGAAATTGGTAAGTAGAGATTTGTTTATCGTTTTTAATTTAAATTAGTTGAACGGTCGAATTGGTGATAATTAGTGGTGCATTAAAATTGATTAAAACAAGAGCCTGTGATCATGTTACTGATATGATCGAATAATATGTACACTAGACATGAAGTCGATTTGGTTAATGAAAGTGATGCCGAGTACAGAGTAACTTGATAATGAAAATTGGTAGTCCGAATGTTTGTAATTGAGAGAAATTTTCCAAATGATGTACGTAAAGATTTATTCGAGTCGTTCTCTTGTTTTGTCAGTGATATGCCGTGGTTGATGTTCATCGATATATGTGTTATCTTAAAAAAATTTCCGATCATGCAATTTATTTATTTCTTGCTTGTTCTAAGAGCAATTTTCTCGGTACGTGATAAAAAATGAAATACCCCCATTTGATTATGATGCCAATTTCGTACCAAATCCAATGTGGTTGAACAATTGATTTCTGAAAGTTTGTTAAATTGTACAGTTTAATTGAAAAGACAACCAAACTTTATTTAGTAATTTCTCTAACATATAACATGTAACGTTTCCTAAACCTCTACTAGAACTTACAATTAACCTAACAATTACTCTAATAATTTGATATAATTTACTTACTAATTTTATTCATTTTTTTAATAAAGAAAAATCGATAACATATTTAATATTAATTAAACTATTAAAAAAACTATTAACAAATTTTATTTCATACCTACTATTTGATAAACAATTAAGTCACGTATTTGTACTTCAAGTTTAAATGTGTAAAAAGTTACGATTTTACTGGGAGCCAAGTATGAAGAACTTTATAAATTTTACAAATATTTTGTCTTTTAATAATAGGTATTAAATTGCATCGAAAAATCGGTAATATTATTTTGTAATCTGAAGAAATCAAAGCAACTCATATAAAAAAGGCTTCTGTTTTTTATGCCTAAGGATAATAAAAAATAATGATTTAAAATAAGTTTGTAGCCGAATAAAGGACTTTTAGTATAAGATATAATTGCGTCGTATAATATAGAAAATTATAACTCTTTCGTTTCTTTATTATGTTGGAGTAGATACTTTTTTTGAATTTTTATTCTCACCAGTTCAAAATTATTCAAATTTATAATAATGAAAGTTTTATGCTTTTTTAATTGTTTACTTTTTTTTTAAATTAAACTTGTATTAATCAAAAATTTATTACAATTTTACAATTAATTTGTAATAATTAGACATCTTTTTTTTTAAATGTACAAATTTCGCTAATGTATCATTTATTTCATTAATTAATACACTAAAAAAAAAAACTATAAAAAAATAGTTATTTAAAAAAATTTTTACTAAATTGTTCACATTAATTTCAGTCTCCCTTTTCTTTGCATTCTTTTTTATCTATGAAAATTTATAGATGTCGCTTATGTTTTTGACTTACTTTTGTTGCATAAATCTGTTGCACTCTACACGTTTAAGTAAAATTTCACTTTTTTATAATAAATTTATTTAAAGTCTAGTAAATTGAAATTAATACGATTAGTATCCTTTTATAGATTTATAATTTTACAATTTAAATTTTCCAGGGAATTTCGTTAATATTAACTCGGTATTATCATTCAATACATATGATAATTTTAAAGATTAAAAAATTCTATAAAAACAGATTATTAACAAAGGGGTTTATATTAGTAAAAAATCTACTGATATTTTTCGTTTCGAAACGTGTCAAAATTTAAATAATTTAATACTCTATATTGTTTTCTACATTGATAAAAAAATCTTACTCTAACTTCAGAATTAGATATTTGGTATTTTTTTTAAAATAGTAAAATTTTATCAATCAATTACTAATACATAAATGAAACAGTTTATAACTTAAAGTAAAAAGATGTTTGTGTAACAAATATCGACAATATTTTAACCAAAATAAATGAATTTTTCTAATAGCATAATGATATTTATAAGAACGTTTTTTAATACGAAATGATAATTTCGAATAAAAAACTTTTTTTTTCTAAAAAAAGTAATTGGTTTATTAAAAAAGCAAATATTATTGATTCAAATTTTTCGTCAAATAAAATCTTACGATAATTTTGATAATTTCAAGGCTTTGTAGTAAAATCTTTAACATTACAGAATTACCAGATGTATTGATAATGTAATTATTATAATTGTATTTTAATTTGCTCTAGTAGTATTTTACATTCAAACATATTTATATTTCTACTAAATAAAAATACTATTGCAATCAATATGTGAAACGTTTAATATCAAAAACATAATATATTCAACAGTCAGATACGTTTGTAAAAAATGATTGCGTAACCTGCCAACGATTTATCCCAAAAGTGATATCATTGTGAGATCACAATGGTTTTCTCATAGTGATCTCTCACTGTGATATTACTCTTACTTTATCCTCACTTTTGGTTGACAGAGTAGTGTCATTAAGATAACTGCATTAATTAAAATATTTAGTTATCCTGTATTTAATTATAAATTTAGTTGCAATAACGATATTATAACTGCAAAAAACATCTAGTTTTCTCATCATAGAGTTCATTTAATTTATTTTGTGCTTATACACTTTAATTCATTAAATCTATTATAAAGAATAAATTATATTTTGTTTAATAACACAAACAAAACTTAAAATAATATAGACATAAAATAATATTCGCAGAATTTTAAAAATAGTTTTAAAACAAAGCATTTCGTGTAAAAAAAGAATCTTTTTGTTTTTAACTCGTGTTAAATTAAATTCATATGTTTTTATTATTGGAAATTATAAAAAGCAATAATTTGAACATTACAGATTTTAATTATAATTTTTTTAATCAAAAATTATTTTTCCACAATAATATTTTTTATCTGAGCAAGTATCTTGCAATATGTCTTTTTTTATTAAAATATCGTGGAATTTTTTGCATAAAACGATCCCGAATCAAAGATATTAGTTTATTAACAGAATATAAAAAATTTACAATTTTTTACAAACTTCACACGTGCTTTTCTTTACATAATCGTGGTTAGAATGACTGCACGCATGCTTAAACTGATGGACAGAAATGACACAAAATTTATGTTAGTACGCCATTCTTCAGGATAATGTCAAAATAACTGAGTCATAGATAAATAATTTGTCCCAATTTTCTAAAAGCGGGGTATTTTTAAAAATCGACAAGACATGAGATAGGGACTATCGCGCCAAAATTTGGACATGTGGTCAGCTTAATAAAGAGGAGAATTAGAAAGATGAAGTCTAAGCTACTGCTTCATATAGAGTCACAATTTCATAAGTCACTCCATATCAATGAAGCGAAAATTAAACTAAATATTTTGAATAAAATTTTGTACAAATTTAAAGGTAACTAATGAACTAATAATAAAATATTGCTAAATGTGAGCTAGGGCTTTAATGATAATAATAGTAATAATACTACTACGCGAATTCAACGGTATCATTTTATCTGAAAATTGTTCGAATGCATCCGAAAATATAATAAACGCAATGTGCTCGTTTATCTTTACTGATAAAGGCGATTTGCGAATTTGAAAAATTTATTTTGCTAGAAAAACATCATCTGTGCACTGTTCGAGATTTTACACTTGGTTTATCGTACTAAATTTTTCGCGTTTTCTCCGCCATTCGCAATTTTCCTTTTTTCTTTAGTGATTTTTTTAATTGAAAAAGTTTTATGAAAAACCATATTTTCTTCGATGCTGTTGTGTGATTTTACTTATTGATCTTATCTTTTTTTTCTATTAATTATCCGAATACATTAATATTCTTTTGTTGGAAAATTGCATTTAAAATTTGCATAATGTACACTGATTTAATTTTTTTTAATATAATTTCAAATTTGCAAAAGTAATTGATAAGAACGTTCATTTTAAACAAAACGATTGAAAGACTTCTAGAATTTTTTACCTCGTGGGAATTTAATGATAAATACGTGTTTTTAAGTACGTTTTAAATTGAAAATAATTATCATTGTAATTCCATTGAAAGTTTTCTGAATTGAATTCAAAGAACTTCACTGTTTTCTTAAATTGTTATTATTTTAAAAAGTAAGCAAATGCGAAAAATCGTCTCATTTTTTTAAAGAAACATTTGATTTAATTTGTGTTAATTAAATGTGAAAATTTTTAAAAGCTTTTTTAGATAACGACAACACGTTTAAGTCGTAAATAAATCTTAATTTATTATTAATTTCAATTTTTATTAATGAATTGAATTTCTTTGGGACGTTGAAATTTTTCTTATCTTTGAAATTAAACGATTCGTTATGTAATTTTTATCAAATTTCATACCGACTCGGAATTTTTAATGACGATAATTTTTTTCTAGTTGTAAAAAACTAGTTAATGCTTTAATAAAATTTCAAGAACGAACAAACCTATGTTACTTTAATATCATTTTATATTAGCGTGAATTTTATTCTAATATTTTATTGCTGTAAATAACATTAGGTCTATTTTCAAAAACTTCATGGCAGTACACATTTTATAAGAGGCAGAAAATGAGCGCTTAAAAAACCATTATTTACTTTTATGGACCTAATATATCTAGACAATGTTTTTTTTATTTCTTTCTTATAAAAAACCTATAAGAACTTAATTTAAATAGATAAAAAATGATATTTTCAATCGTTGTAAATGTCTTATAGTTGGCTTCGTACATAACTTATATTTTTTTGAAGCAAAACAAAAATAAATATTACAAAATACTACACAGATAAAATTTTATACTACTTTAAGCATTAATCTACGCCAGGTTTGGGCAAGTAAAACTTTATCATTACCGTATACACTGAGAAAAAATAACGGCAAAAAAGGTACAACAAGTAATTATTGTTAAATATAGTAGAAATATTGTTATGTTTATTAGATATTTTGTGTTGTTCACAAAAAACGTTATAAATTTTGATAGAGTTCATTGTTGTTAATTATTTTAATAGATTTTCTGCTTAAACTTCTTAGCGTTTTCTTTCAATGTACTACAAATGTCGTAGTAAGCAATTAGAACGTATATTAGACTATCTGTATTTATGATATTTTATGTCGTTTAATAGATGATACTATTATACTTTTAACATTTGCTAGTTTAAAAATTATACGTAAGAAATACCGTCTAAAACTAGTCAGAAATCCTCTTATAACTCTATATCTTTTATTAAGAAAATCAAAATGTATTATACTGTTATTTTTTAAAAATTGGCTGATAAAAACGTTTAATAAACGTTTAATATACAATTTTGGCTATATGTGTAAAAAACGTATAAAAAAATTAATTTTTTGCTACATTAGTACACATATATTAATTTTAAGTATATTTTTACTAAATCTTAAAATATTGTGGATAAAACTAATAGTTTTTTTTCTCTCTCCATAATTTAAGAACCTCCGATTTTTTTTTGGTTCATAAGATACGAATTAATCAAGAAAATCTTAAATTTTATTATTTCAAAACAGAATAAAATGCTATCCACAATTTTTCTTTTTAACAGTAATTGAAATTTAAACTAATCATTGTAAAACAATTGCGTCAAATTGAAAAAAATCGAAATTTATGGTTAAAAATGAAATGTTAATTTATAAATATGCAGATAACAAACTGGTTATAATATTTTGACTTAAAATCATAAACTTTAGTATCCTGAAGCATAAGTACAACACTTATAGAAATAATTAAAATTGAGTTGAAATTACGTTGTGTGATTAAAAAATAAAGTCCAATTTTTAAAATTTTTTTAAAACCAGTATAGAAGTTTATACAAGACAACTACTGTATAATAAGTAGTAAGTTTAAACTTGCTTTTAATTATTACCTACTGACTTTAATTGTTACTTAATAAAACCAGATACCAGTTAAACGATAACTTTTTAAATGGTTACCAATTCTTAGAATCGCGTTATTTAAATTAATTGAGAAAAAATAACTAATATTTGTAGTAATTGAAATTTTCCATTAATTAAAATAATGCATATAAAATTTTTTTAATGTGCAATAAAAAAAGATAAGGCGGATTGTACAGTTGAATTTATATAGAAAGATAAACTGATTTGACTATAGATCCAAAATAAATTTAGTAAACTATATGATAAAAATAAATAAATAATTAGTCTGTGTAAACCAATTCTATGATAATACTATGTTATTTAGTTAAAAGTAAATTAACTTCTGATTTGTTTTCGAGAAAAAAAATTTCTTCTCGCATTTATCACACTACCTGTTACCGAATTAATTTGTAACATAAAACAAACAAAATTAACGAAAGCAATGAGAATTTTTGGTCATCTTACTATCATTTCATTTATTAACTTTATTGGTAAAAAGTTGTACGGAGAGCTCTTTTCATGTAAGCCCAAAAAATGGCAACCCTTGTAAAAAATTGGTTAACATAACTAAATTAGTTCGAAAATTGTAAACTAAAAGTTACCAAATAAAATTTAACAAGAAATAATAAAAAATAACTTTATTTCGTTATTTTGTTTACATAAGTATGGAAAAAAGTAATCTTAATACGAATAAAGAAATAATTTGGATCGGCATTAATTGGAATGATGTAAAAATTAAATAACTACTTATACCAATATAAATATCTTATATAAATATTTTCCTCAGATCATTTTGCAAATTTTTTAAAAAAATTCACTTAATGTTTTATACAGATATGAAAAAATTTTAAAAACTTAAATTTCAAGGAACTATATATCATGTTAGTGTACACTAAAAAAGTTGAAAAATTTAGAGTTAAAAAAATATTAATTTAAACTTAACAAAAGGCATAGCAAAATGCGATATATCGACATTTTATTAAAATATGATTTTCATGTATTTGGGTTCTATATTTTTTTGCTGGAATAAAAATTTTTTCTAAAGTTTGTTTTTAGATAAATATGTTTCTAAAGAGTTTATGTATGTAAGATAATTATTCTTTATTACTGAGATTGAATCAAACAAATAAGATACTGGAATTTAAATGTGTTTTTTAAAGTAGTGATAATAGTAGAATATTTAATCTAAATACAAAATTAAACTTATTAAATTCTTTTTTAATATTTACTACGTATGATAAAATTTAAAAGAAATATTTTTTTAAAAGAATTGAATTTCAAATCGATACCAAGTTAAATAAATGATATATTGAAAGTAATATTGATGTTAAAAAATGTTTTTTTTGATTTTTTTAAAGAAAGCTTAATCAATTTTCGCATGTTTATTTAAAGAAAAATAAAAATATTTTTAAAATAAAATAATTCAATATTTTTGAAAAATAGCATAGTATTTTTCATATTCATAAGTGAAAAAACCACATGAGATTTTAACATATTTTAAGATGTTAAAAGTAAATTTTTCAAAACATTATATATTCTATTCCAATGTGTCATTATACGAAGAAAGCAAGAGTAATTTTTTAGAAGATTTAAGACATAAAATAGTTCAATACTCATTAGTTTTTTTATAAACACGAAGACTAAAATAATTTATTACTTTAGATATACACACAAATTAAAAGAAAAGTTTATTACTACTATGGTGGAAGTTAGCTTGAAATTATCATAAAAATTTAATCTTATTAAATGTAGGAATGTCAACATATCAATTTTTTTATTTTGAATTTATGACCAATTTAAATTGTTTTACCGCATAAAAATGTGCATGCTGCATTTTATCCAAATTAATTTTAGAGGTTTTATTTATAGTCAAGTATTGCGAATTTTCTTCTGTGCCAGAAAATCGAATGGGAAAAAGTGAATTGAATTTTGCACGCTAATCGAACGTTTGTTTTTAAGCCCTTTTGTCACTATTATCAATTATCGGTAAATTTTTCATTGCGCTCTGTGCTCTTATAAAGCTTTCAATTGAAATTAATTTCATTTCAATCGCATGCTTATCTCTGACTTTTGTAAACTATGTTACAGTAAAATGATATTAGCTGATTTATGACAGACATCTTTTATAACATATTTTATTTTAGCACAGAAAAAAACGTAAACACTTTATATATTCGCCATATAAATCTTTTAATATAAAAGAAAATGAGATACTTCAATTTAAAAAATTACTTTTTCTTTACTTATAATTCATTAGAAATTTATTTCTGTATTTTTTTTGTCACTTATAATTTAGTCAGCCATGACAAAGCGAAAATGCAAAATGTAAAATTATAAAAATTTATGAATGTTTTTATGATATAAGTTTATCATTAATATGAGATGACTACAAAGTAGAACAACAATACAATTCTTTTAGAAGGAAAAGAATGAAGTCGTTTAATAGGTCGGTTTCTTCGTAAAAAAAGCTCAAAAGTTCAAAAAACATTAAAAATCTGTTATTTTCTTTTCCATTCTTTAAGGTTACAAAACTTTTTTCTTATAACTTTTCGATTAAAATTTTCATTTCCTTTAGTTAATAAACAGCTCATTGAGTAGAGCAAAGCTTAAAGTATTTTAAATGTTACAATCTGACTGAAAGAAAGTCAAAAAATATTTTTCTCTTGAAACAAGTTTAATACTTTTTTGAATTAAAGCTTAATGGTTCATTAATTTTTTTTAATAAAAGACAGTTGGAGATGTTAATACTACTAATTAGAAGTAGTTTATATGTTTGGATTTTTTTATATAAGTTCTAAAAAAAAGAAAAATAGTATTTAGATATTAACAATACAAATTTTAAAATTTTTAATCTGTATAAAAATGATATTTTTAAACGAAAGTTTACTAATTACTACACTCATTGATTTTATAGGTAAGATATTTTAAGTGTCCAAATTTACCACTAATTGTCGTGATTTTAAACTAATATACTGCATTTTTTTCATTTTATAAATAAATAAAATAAAATCAAGAGTAACAATATTCTGAGTAATATATACTTTAAAAAATAATTTAATAAAATTTTGGTATCAGTTTTATGCCATTGATTTAATAAGAAAAGTTATTGAATCTATTACACATTTCATTGCTTAAATGAATTTGATATAACTGTAGTATCATAAAGAAAATACTATTTTTACAACCTCTTTTTAATTATTTAACATTCTGAAAACCCTACTGCCTCATACAAAATTAGCCCGTTTCTTTTATACTTCTTCTTTAAAAAACAAATTAAATATTTACAAAAATATAATAACACACGAGATTGCAATGTTTAAGTACAATTTAAAATTCATAGATACGACATAACACTGTTTTTTAAATAAGAAATGTTATTGAATTTAATATATTACACGGATAAAAATTTGCATTTTTTTTAAGTAAAAATCTACTTGGATTTTGAACAAGTAGAACTTTATTATAGAAAAGACGTAACAGATGTACTTATTTTTTATATATAAGTATACAGATGTTAATTTTAAGTATATTTTTACTAAATTTTATGATATTTTATACTAGTCCCAAAACCATGTAGAATTTTTATCCGTATGTATTTGATTCTACGAACTTCGTTACTTCCATTTCAAGTTAATTTTCATTGAACTTGTAACAGTTTTGTTGAATTT
>AGDA01055949.1:0-12540 GCA_000281935.1 Mengenilla moldrzyki | reverse complement strand
AAAATAAGTGTACATACTATGTAGTATGTTTATTATATTCGAAGAAGGGAAATCTCTTTTCTTCAAAAAATGTAATAATTTGACCAAATGCTCATAGGAATGTGTATATAACTTCATTTAAAACAAATGAAATAATTAAAAAGTCCCTAAAATTTTAATTTAAAATGTGAATAATTATGCATGGAAACTTTAGGAGAATTTACTGTGCCCTGTGGGAATACGTCTTATAGAACTCATAACGTCAATCTCATATGTTTTAGAGTAAATGACAAAGTATGTTAAATATTCGTCGAATTCACAAATTTAATTTTCATTATGAATCTGAAAATAAAGAAAAGTTTCGAAACAAGTACTGCTCCGCTAATTATAATTTATAATACTGCAAAATAAAAATATTCTCATTATCATTTCTTTAATTAGGCAATCATTTACGAAGGTCAGGATAAGAATCCAGAAATGTGTCGAGTTCTATTGACGCACGAGATCATGTGCAGGTAATACAGTTAAGAAGTTGACAATTGATTTTTAGTCATTAACTAGTAATGGCTGCCGAAGAAATTCTATGCAAAATACTCAAGTATTCTTGACATTTGTACTTTCCATTCGCTTCCCGTAAAATATATGGGAACTGTAACGCGTTCCCTTGAACAAATTTATTTTTTTTGTGCGTGCATTGAACACGCAGTAACCCCGAACTATAAAGAAGTCTTCAAATCCCACGGGAGTCTGTCTTTATTTTATTTCATTTTTTTCCTTTTCCAGGGAAATAAAGTCTCATATATATTTTTTTTAAAAAAGCTCTTCCGTTATTCTTTTTGAAGTTAATTTTTAATTTTTTTGTTTTCGAAATAAAAAAATAGTCGTTGTTGTGATAAGAAAAGTTGCGGTAATCGTAATGAGACCCCATCAGATCCAGTCATAATAGATCGGTAAGTGATCATATTTACTATTCGAAATTTTTAATTGAGAACTAATTTTGGTTTCAAAAGCCTTTTATGCAAATTAATAATTAATAAGCAATTTTCATTAACCGCACAGTCTAATTATTAGGCGGATATGTTGTCTGAAACGCTCCCAGCCTAAAATATCCCGCTGATCGCTCTATTTTTTAGTGCAAAATTGAACAATGCGCATTTTTTGCGTTGTTTTTGTTTATTTTTAAACAAAAAGCCAGAGATTAAAGATAGCACAGCTTACATATACATATACACAACAATTTGCGGGACTTCAAAGAAAGCTTTTCTTTGATGCCGTAAAAGTGCATGCGGTAGTTTTGAGGATGGAAAATTCGCAAATGCGGCAATTAAGAAAATTAAAAAAAACGCACAGTTCAAAGCTTGTTGCTGGGCGAAATTTATTGTGCGCGTAAATTGGAAAATGCAGATTCGCGGCAGATTTTAGGTATAAAAAGTGGCCACTTTTTACAAAATTAGACACGTGCCTTAGCGCGTGCCGAAAACAAATTATTATTGGAATAACGCTAATCTTTTTTGTTACGCATTGTTATTAGTTTGTATGAAATTCGCTTTAAATTGAAATTTAATAATTCATTCTATGTAATCAGAAATTTTATATATGTATTTAAACAAAAAAATAAAAAAAAAAAAATAGAGGAAAATGAAAGAAAACAGTTGCGAAAGATAGTCTCCCTTTTAGTGACACTTTTATGTATGCATAAACGGATTTAGGCTTTTTCCAAAACCACCTGAGACTCGTAGGGTCATCGCTAGTATGCCCTAAGGGATTTCAGCGTGATAATGTAATTAATGGTATTGTTTAAAATATTTCATACATAGCCTACTTGCTCTTCATACGCAATAAAAGTTACAAAATAAAGTTTTATTACAGAAACCCTCTCTATTTTTTAACAAATTGCACGAATAAAAATTATTTCATTCATTACAATTAAACTTCTGCTCGACAGTTAACGAGTTTAAATCATTATTTTAATTTCAAAACTTTTATGGAGAAATTTTTATGTTTTTTATCAATTATATTTGATTAAATTCCGTTGAAAAGAGTAGATAACAATTACACCTACCAAAATGATTGCTTAATTCAAGGAGAAAATAATACTTAAGCGCGACAAGTATTTTTTGTTTCAAAATCTTCACAAGTAGATAAGGCTAAAGATGGTTAGGAGAAGAACAAACTTCAAAGCTTAGCATTCAGATCTCTTCTTTCTTGTAATCACGTCTCATGATAAGTATTCTCTTGTCGGAAGAAACGCAGCAGCTTTTCAATTACCACTTCCACGATTTGAAATTGGAGAGACCCAGTACTGAGGAGACCTACAACCAAATCGTTGAGAGCAGGGTTTTGAAGGTAACGCTCAGAGACTTTCTGAGCAGCTGTTTTTAACCTTGAACATGTCCATTCTGGAACAAGAAGATTTCAAGTGGGCTGTTGCCAAGAACACAAAGGCTTTTGCTTGGATTTTTTGCATACATGTAATTACTCCTTTGAACTACCGGCTTGTTAGAAGTACAATAAGCCATACGGCTACAGTGCTAAGGTGCTAACCCCGCCTAGCAAGCATGGCTTATTATTTTATTTTATTTTATTATTTCAAAATTTAAAAATTTAATACTTAAACTGCATTCGCTAATTTAAGTGTCTTAAACTTTTTTAGTAAAGTAGAATGGTATTAATTACGCGTTCTGTACTCTAGTAATGACGAAAAGTAGTGCTGATATGGCGTATTTTTTACATAGCATGTTCGATGCGAAAATAGAGAAGAACGTTGCCGAAGTAAACGTTAGTGAGCGACTTTGAAGCTCACAATTTACTATTATTCGTAATATTTTTTACGAAGTCGTACATTTTGCTCCAAACGTAATGCATATCAAAAATTTAACACGGCAATACTGTAATCTATGTCAATATTAGGACACAGAACGCACAGTAAATACTTTTTGCTTTACTCAAAAAGTGTAAAACCCTTAAATCAGTGAATGCAACCTAAGTATTAAAATTTTAAACTTTGTAATAAAAAATACTTACCAAGCTTCGAATAAATTTAATTTTATTTCCAAACAAAAATTTTTAAAAATTACATAAAACTTTTTTAGTTTTAAAAATAACATTTCTTAACGTAGAGAAAATTTTTTATGCTCAAAATAATATAAAAAGTTTCATATACTTATTGCTCGTCAAGTTTCATTAAATTTACCAATATTAGTTCAAATTTCTGTAATATGTAAGCTTATTATTTATTTCCTAAAACCCAACAAACATTTTGAACTTAAATAGTACTTAAAATTTGTCATAAGATAGTTAGAATATTTCTTTTTATACTAGTAAGATACGGTTTCGAGACTCATTTAGATACATTTTTGAAACAAAATAATTAAGTTCAAGTTTATACAGAAAAAAGACAGCTATTTTATAACTTAATTTTTCCAATTTTTTTAGATCTCTTAAATAACTAGAAAGAAGTCAAATTACAGTAAAATAGGATAATAAAAATAGACATTACACTCTAATGCATTTTAAAGTCACTATAAAGAGACTGTTTAGATACTTTTTAGACAATGCTTTCTAACAGGAATATGCTTTAAAACTAAGAAAGCTGTAAAATCCTATATTAGTTTAAATTCATTTTATTAGAATAAACCGCCTTTAAAGTGATGTGTTATAATGACTTAATCAAGTTAATGCCTTGATGATTTAAAATATTTTAAAATTTACAATCTTTCAACCATTTATTATAACTAATTAATTTTATTAGTTTCTAAAATACATTAAATATGCTGTTTACATTTTATTACCAAAGTTAAATTTTTATAAAAATTAAATTTTAATTTATTAAATTAATAAAATTTTTTATTAATTTTTAATAAATCAGTAAATTTTATACATTTTTTTAAATATAGAAAAATACCTAAAAAATATGCTTTTTATAGATTTTTTAAATTCAAAAAAGTCTATATTAAAAAATATATACTTTTAAATTTATCTTAAAGAAACTGTCAATAGGATATCATTGTGACAAGAGGCATAAACTATGGTTCACAGGTTATATTTTAGTATTTATTAAATGTTTTTTGGTGTTAATCATTTACGACTTCTAAAATAGCAGTTTTTAACATGCTAGTTGAATATACATATATTCAATTTTTGTTTTTAATTTTTCTAAAAGAAGTTAGTACTTGATATGTAAAATTTAAAGGAGAAATGTAATAGTTTTTTATTCGAAGAAGGTAAAAGAATGCTAACAGTCGTAATAAATAATAAAAAGTATAAAATTTTTTAGAAGAACACACTATTATGACATATCATAATTTATATAAAAATAATAAAAAAAAAGTATCATTATATTGTGACGGTTGTCTTTATTGTTATTCTCCAATATCGCAATATTGACATTGCTGTAGCGGGCACAAGTCGCCGATTTTGGCTAAATGTACACAGTTAGCGTTCGAAGCGAAAACTTTTTAAATGAAACAAAAACGATTTACGAGTTATTGTGTAAGAGATGATTATTATTTCATGTGTTCTTTCGATCTTTTGTCTCTCGTAGCCAAATTATTAAATGAACAATGAGCTTGTTATTAAAAGAAATAAGTTCAGATTTTTCAAGAGGACTCTCTATATATAGCAATGGCAGAAATGAGAAAATATTGTTTTTGAATGTCACTTAATGGTCATCATTAGTGTGTAAATTAAAAAAGAAAAAAGTACAAAAAATCACCTTTCGAGATATAGCGTATTTTTTCTTTATTTTGTATTTAATTAAATTTTTAAGAATGTCGTGTACACATCTGTCAATGCGTATATCTGGTGTAATCAAAAAGTTGATAAAACCATTTAAGGCCTTTATCAATTAAACATTTCGCACACGACCCATTCAAAGTATACACGTTTAAGATGAAATTTCTCCGCGGCTTTTTCTTCATTTCATAAAAACGTTCGCATTAAATTATAAATTAATAAAATAATCGTTTTTCCTTTTTGTTCTCTGCTTGACAATAATTTAAAGTAAATCGTGTATAAATAATAGGGAAAAAATAATTGAAATACTTCGGTCAACAATTTTAATTATATAAAGCAATTTTTAATTAACACATACAAAATGAATGATGAAAAACAATAAATCTTCCAATAAATGTTTCTCGTTTTGTATACAAGATTCCCCGAAGACTTTGTCGATTTTCCGCCGAATTAGGTTATACAGTAGATTTTGGCGAAAATTTTATGCTTTAGTAAAAGCGTTATTAAAAATTCATGAGCATCGAGACAAATTTACCTTTTTCTATTTAACGTAACAAATTAATCCGTATTTTTAAAAAAACGTAAATTTAACACAAACGTTTGCACATTTAATAAACAAAGTGCCTAAATTATGCTCAAAATTTTGAAATTCAGTTTTGATGGTTTGTAATTTGTATTTATAATAATAACCACTGGGAACACAGGGTTTTCTCCAAAAACCAAATCTTAAAATCTTCTAGTACTCAATTAGTCATGACAGAAAATGAAGATTGTTTTTGGTTGCCTATTCACACTTCTTTCAAAAAAGTAAAAACTATTTTTTAAATTTGAAAACTTTTATTTTCAAAACAAAAGTCATAATGAACTCAAATTAGTATCAAAGAAATCAGAAAAGGGTGCTTAATAATGATGCAAAATTTTTTGCAATCTTAAGTTTTTTTTAATTATGAGGAAAAGAGTGGTGAAAAACTAAAAAATCCATTTTTTCAAAATTTTGAATTTCAATTTTATTTTTTATGAAAATTAGAGTAGCTACAGAAAAAAAAACTATTTTTTTAGATTAGAGTATTTGAGATTGAGTTTCATTTGGTATATTTAGAACTTTTTGTCCAGATACCCATTTTTAGAAAAAAATTTTTAAAATTTAGCATAGCATTTTCAAGTACATTGTTCAACCGTTTTTTAGCACCGAATTATTATAATTTGCTTATAATATTCTAAATTGACATTTTTTTAAAATAAATTAACCCTTTCATTATGCTTTTTTTAAAAATTTATAGTAAAAAAAGTAACTAATTTTCTAATACTCTACCAACCAAATGTGAGAATAAAGTGAGGGTGATATCACAGTGAGAGAATCACTATGAGGTTCGTATGTGAGGAGAGCTTCGAAAAGCCCTCACATTTTAATATCAATGTGAGACTTCACTGTAATTTCACAGTTATATCAAGGCGAGAGAGCACTGTGAGGGAATCACTGTGATCTCACAGTGAAATCAAAATTTTTGAAATCGTACTAATTAGCAAGTTAGTCATTTAATTAACCTTTTACTATTGGAATAACAGCAACTTAAATAATTGCGAAATAGAACATAAATTTAAAAAAAAAGTTTCGTTTGAATATTTTTTACGTATTTTTGAAAATTTTCGTTTTTGTGAACGAGTGTAAAAGAAATAAGTAATGTTAGTTTCGGGGCTTTATTTAACACTTTTTTTTGCAATAGCATTTGGATATTTATAACTTGAAAACAACAACGTTTTATGCAAGGAGTATTAGCAAAAATTTTTTTACAGCATACAATTTTCATAAGTATACTGTTGTTATAAACCTGTCAATCAAATGTGATAATAAAGTGAGGATGATATCACTGTGTTCTCACATTAAGCGCTGAATAGCTCCTCACAGTGATATTATTGTGATTGTGAGGTTCATATTTGTAAGCTCACAGTAATAACACTGTGAGGATAAATGGTTGGTAGGATAGTGTTTAGCATTAGTAAGAAGGTAGGGGTTATTTAATTAAAAAACACATTTATATATTTTATTCTATTTATTTTATTCAAAAGTGAAGAAATGATAAATTACTCCCTCCCGCTTCTTAGGGGGATCAAGATATTCAATTCCAGGCTATAATATCTAAGATTTAGAAATTTAATAAATGTTAGAAATAAATTTAAAAAAATAATGCTAAATCACTACTAAAATTAAGTTACTTTTTTACTAAAAATTTTTAAAAATAGCTTAATGAAAGGGTTAATTTTTAATAAGTATTAATTTAAAATATAGAAATAATAAATAAAAATAATTTGATAAATAAGAGTAAAAGAAACTATAAACAGATTATAATAATTTGGTGCTCAAAAAACTGTATCTGAAATTGGTCTACTAAACTTTAAAATTTTTTTTGTAAAAAATGGTGTCTAGGCAAAAAGTTCTAAAAGTGTTCCAAATAGAACTCAAACTGAAATACTCTTATACAAAAATTGGTTTTTTTCTGTAGTTACTCTAATTTTTGTGGAAAATAAAATTGAAATTTCAAAATTTTGAAAAAAAGTGTATTTTTTGGTGTTTTTCATTACTTTTTTCCATATTTTTCAAGAACCCCTTAAACACCCTTTTCTGATTTCTTTGATACTAATTTGAGTTCATTATGCCTTTTAGTTTTGAAAATAAAAGTTTTCAAATTTAAAAAATAATTTTTACTTTTTTGAAAAAAGTGTGAATAGGCAACCAAAAACAATCATCGTTTTCTGTCATCACTAATTAAGTACTAAAAGATTTAAGTATTTGGTTTTTGGAGAAAAGCCCTTGTTCCTTTTCGTAATTAATAATTATGCAAGTAATTATGTTTCTAATTACAATTTATATGTGATTTTTTTAGGGAAAAAAATCTAAAGAAAATTAAACGTAACATGTTTATTTAAGTTGTTTTCTATGCGCGAAGTTTGCAATATTCTTTAAAAATTATGTTCAAAGTTTTTGCATAAAATACAGGAGTTTATTACAGACACTATTTGTTCTCAAAACGAATCGTTAAATTTGATTTATTTTAGCTTACTGGATGCAATTTTTTTTTTATTATCTGCGTAAGAAGAAAAATTAGTTTCCGTATAGCGAAAAAATAATTAAATTTCAGTTCGTTAAAAAAATCGGATTGAAATGAAATTTAAGACACTGTCAGAGTAAATTATGAAATTCGATACAACGTCGAATTTTTCCAACTCAATTTTCGCATTTTTCCGATATATATTGCTATATGAAAAATTGGAGTGTTCATACATGATTCCCCTATATAAATGACCAATTTTGAAGTACACCCAATTTCATTTTATGTACGAAAATTTCTTCGCTTTTTCACGAGCGAAAAAAGTTGTTTCATTTTCCAATAAACCATAAATTTATTTTCATTTTTGCAAAATCGTTTTTTTTTTTACTTGTATGTATAAATTTAGCAGTATCTAGTCGTTTAAACTTTCTTAAGCTGGCGATTTAAATTAAACTTTAGGTAAAAGGAACTTTAAACGAAAAATCGTGTAAAATTTTAAAGTGATCTCATTAATAAACCAACAACAACTTCCGATCCGTTTGTGTTCAAAATTTTATTTATACAGTTCGTAATCTGTGTGTAAAAAACTGGTTATAATTACACGATACATTTGTAAGTATCAAATGTCGCTAATTCTCCGTTATTAGAAAAGACATAAATATTAATATAAACTAATTAAAAACTGATAAAGTATAGAGGTGCGAAAAGTATTCATCTTTTTCACATTAGTACGGAAATTATCCAAAAACAGGGGTATAAAAATTAACAGGAAACAGATTTTTCTCTTAGGAAAAATTACGACCGTCAAATTATTATTTTAGTACATGGAAAATTATATAAAAAAGCCAAAATTTTCAGAGACATAATTCATTCTACACTATACAAGCTCCGTTTTCCCATATTTGCGGTAGTGAATCGATGATTACCATACTAATGAAACTGTTAAAATTTTAATACCTAGTGTCATTTTACGTAAACAAACTTTGAAATATTTCGTGGCTGAATGAAAATTTCTTGTTTCCTTTCCGAACATCTTCTAGGATGTTTAAAATATACAAGCTGCTTTATAGATCTAAAAAATTTAGCACATATTCATTGAAAAATGCTCAAATAGTAAAATGATGTTGTGTAAATATATGTTATGTTTGTTACAAACAAAATTGATTTCAATTCAAATATAAAAGAAATTATATTCTACTAATAAATGAGGTGACCCTACTCATACATGAGAATTTTAATGTTACTCTGCATACGTACGGAGACCTTATTACTGCCTGTTGTAAGATAAGTCTTTCTTGTATTAAATTTTTTAACCCATAAAAATGTAACTTAAAATTTGAAAAAAATATCTGTCATTAAACTTAAACTTATTAAACTTAATAATAAACATATAACTTTGAGTATAGTATCAATTTTTGACTTATTTACTATTACTTTTCTAAAATTTAAAATTTATTTTATTTTTTAACATTTTTGATACACTTTTTAAAATACGTTGAGCACTTTATTATATTTAAATTGCAAAAATATGAAAAAATTACTTGAAAACTTTAAAAAAATTTAATAAAAAAAATTTATTAGTCATTATTTATAAATATTGAAAAAATTAATAAAGCGTCATATTTTTTTTATAAATATTAATAAATATGTTATTAAAAAATTTCTAGCAATAAAAAAATTAAAGTATTAAATATTTAATTTGTCATATAATTTAATAAACATTTCAATAAAAACAAATCAATTATTTTTAAATTATATTAAGGAATTCCATGATTCTTTAATTTTTTCAATTTTTTTTTAAAATAACTGATCTTATTTCAAAGTTTAAATCGTATTTCTAATGTTTGTCTAATTTTACACTTAGTAGTCAGTACTTCTATCTCTACACGTATGTAAAGTATCAGTGTAATTTTTTCTTCGAGTAGAGGTACATCCTTTATAAGTGATAAAAGACGTTTCGGAAATATACTCCAAGTAAGGTATTTTGGTAAATTTAGTCGAACTTGGTCAAAATACAAAAATTGAGTAACTCTGAGTAACTATGACGCAATTCTTCTCCTATTAAGAGTATATTTCCGAACACGCCTTAAGAAATTATTTAATTTAAATATGAGCAAGTTACATGTCTGTGAACAATTCTTATTTAAATTTAAGAGATTTATTTACCTGTTTTTCTTTGTTATTTACCTCATTCCAACAAGTATAAATATTATTAAAACATTTTTGTATTCAAGAACTGAATATTTAATTTCATATTTAATGAAGATTTAGCGAACTTATGTACTTTAGGGTATTTTAATATTAAAAATTATTTTTGATTATACAATGTTTTTAAATTATGAATATTTTAAAAAAACACAAAACTTGTAACTTGCTATTAAGTATTTTTAAAAATTATAAACTGTTATATTGAAGTAACATCTCTTAAAATAACTAAAAATTTTAGTAGAAATAAAAGTGGCAATTATTGATACAAATATGTTTTGGAGGTTGCCTATATATCCAATAGAAATAAATTTTGTGTATTTCGACTCTTAATAAAATGTCGAAAAATTGTTATAGAAAATCTGAAACAGTTATTCTATTTTCGTGAAAATTCGATTAGGGAGAAACCACAGGTTTAAATTGGCGTTTTATTTAATCGAAATTTAATCGAATTTCGTACAAGGCACGTTATGTAAAAAATCTAATTTTCTATACATTGACGCTTGGCTTTTAGTAACGTTTTAATTGAATTGTAACTAGGTCGAAATTGCTTAAAATAATTTTTCAATTAATCATTTTTTATAATGTGGAAAATTTAATTTTTCGTTGCCATTTTTTCTCATTTTTTGACATTTACAAAGAGTAATTGTTTTTCCCGTGCTCGCGTCTACTATATCCTTAAATTACAATATAAAGTCTGTATATTCAATGTGCATTTTCTGGAATTTCGTGCTCTGACTTTTCTATAAGGCAAACAAATTGGTTTGGATAACTTTGACAGTTTTGCTTCTTTCTTGGTGCATTCATCCTTGCAAATAAATGTTCTAAAAAAGGAGATTCAAGTTGTATTTCTTTTTTTCTTAAAAGAAAATTATATTCTTGGAAAATTTACTTTTTTCATTACTTCTTTTTATAGTTTTTTTATTGATTTTTTGATAAGTTTTTTTATTGACTTGAAACTTATAAAAAGTTATGAAATAAATGAATTAGTAATAAGTATGTGTACATCAAAGCTTCTTAAATGTTTACTAAATAAGGTATCAATTTTATTTAAAAAAATTAGTAAAACTTGTAATGACTTTTTTCAATCTATAAACGTAGTAATTAAGTATTTTTACAAACTTTACTAGTAAACACGTAATTTTTTAAAACAATTTTTTCTAAAATGTTTTCTCAAAAATAAACTGTTTTTTACTTATTCAAGTTTAATAACTTATTCAAGTTAAAAAATAAAATACTTTTTAAAATTTAGTTAAACAGAACAATACAGAATAAAAAAAATTATAAAATATAAAATGAATAATAAATTTTTGAAACACTAAAAAAACATTTAAAAGAGACTAGATAAATTAAAGTTTTTTAATGTTAATTTGTTTAATACGCTTACAAATGAAATTATAGCTACTTGGAAATTCATTGTTATATCTCTTAATTTAGTTAAGGAGCAGTAGAAATAATAAGTTTTTTCTGTTACACAAAGTTAACATGTAATCAAAGAATGATTTCTTTTATTTTAGGAATAGCTTGCTTCCCTTGTAGGCAAGCATAAAAAACATTATTAAGTTAGTAAAAAACATTTAAATTAATATAATAAAAATATTTTTTTTTTTTTGAGTATTTTTTTACCATTAATACAAACAATACATAGAATTATTTTTGAATGAAAATAACAATGATGCAAAGTAAGTTTAAATTTTTTTTAAAAATGTTTATTAATCTTTGAAAACAAAAGTCACCTTTTAATACCATGAAAATAGAATTAAAAAGCTCCGCATAACATAACAGGTTAGTTATTTACTTACTACTGATTTGAAGTTTAGAAATTAACAAAATTAAAGAAGTATATCAAAAGTATGAATAGTAATCAAAATTTATTAAGAAAATGTTATAATAAGCGAAAAAAACTAATTTTAGTGGCTAAAAATATTTAAAATATTTGACATTTTTTAAAGAAACATCAAAAGCAAATAAATATGACTATGAAAATACGATGATTCAAATAATTGAAGGCAATAAAATTGATCCGTATGAAATTGATTTTAAAAACGAGAATCATTTTGAAAAATAAACAAACATAACAGTTTTGAAACATTATAATGCCAGAATTCGTTATATTGATCTATTTATACTACAAATAGTTAAGAGATTTTAGTACTATCTTGTATAAACGAACATTTGAAAATTTTTTTAAAAGACATAATAGCCTCTGTATCTTAGAAATATGTTATAGTCACTAATTATAGTATATATTCTAATATATGTCTGAATCTAAAATTTTAGACGACACTATAAAAAATAATTTTTGGTCTAAGTATCGAAGTTCTAAATTTCACTTGTCATTAGATGTTTATAAACTTATTTAATTACTTTTTGATTAAAGAATCATCACATTTAAATATTTAATTATTGCAATAGTCGTTTGGAAGCATCTTATTAACATTACTTACATGTATGTAAATCTGTTCAACTTAGTGTAATTATTATTTCCTAACTTTAAAAATTGTGAATTTTATGCGAAATATATGTGAAAAATTTTATTGCATTATTTTACTTTAAAAAATTATAACTTATCTGT
>AGDA01055933.1:0-10797 GCA_000281935.1 Mengenilla moldrzyki | reverse complement strand
TTTGGTTTCAAAATGATCCTATATTAGAGATTTCAATAATGTAACCAAGAGTTTATACTTTAACTATTCAAAATACAATTGTGCACGTTCATAAATCTAATGATGCAATCATTATACCTCAATTGTCGCCTATTTTTATATGCGAAAGGAAAGATACTATATTGACTTCAGACTACTAGTGTGCCTGGGTTAACTATATGTGAACAATTACATAACTAATGAAGACTTACTATAACTTTCTTTATCAATTATTTATCATGTGTTTTCTAGTATAAAAAACAGTTAACATACATATAATTTTCTTAATCTAATCACAAGAGGAGATATATAGGCTATAAAATACTGTATTTTACATTAATTTCCGTCGAAATTTAAAAAAAAAATCTAAAATTTATCTTTATTGTGTCTTTTAGCCATAAACTTATATTAAGTGTCTATAATGTATCTAAAACTCGACTCTGATCAGCAAACATTATTTCACGATTTTTTCTTTGCTGAAAGAGTACTAAATTTTATTTATTTAGTAATTTAAAGTTAAAAAGTTGTATAAAAAATACATGTTTTCTACATGACTAAATCGCATTTAAATTAGTTTCAAAATACCTATACATGGAATATTAAAAAGATATTTTTTAAACAACTTAAAATCAATTTTAATTTTACTTTAGTTACAAAATATTCTAAGGATGATAGTGATGATTATATGCCTTACTTAATGAAAATAACATGTTTATTAAATTTTTTATAAATTTTTAAATTATATTTGAAGAAAGTATCAAATATTTTCAGTTATAAAAATATTTAAATACTCAACCCGGCTGATCAATTTCATCATAATTTTGTGATATTATAATAATATGCTTAGTTAATACACTTTGTTCTGGTTACACTAAATTTAAAAAAATCATATTTATTTTTAAAGCCATATGCTACTGCAATTTTTACAAATTTGCAACATTAGTTTTGTTATATAATAGTAACGAAATTTGTGCAATATCAATTTCATAATATAAAGGTTATATAATTAAAATTATGAATGTAATATGCTCAAACAGGCATTCATACAAGTATACAAAAATATACACAGAGAGATGATTATAGATATATATGTCCGAAAAAACTTACAAATAGAAAGTATATTGTTTAAAAATGTTAACTGAAAATTAATTTTTATATGTATATACATAAATATGCATATATACATATAAACTAATGAAAACATGAGTAATTTTGATCTTGTGCTGAATTAAGGAATATTTTTTAAATAAATATTATTTATCAAACATATAAATTACTGAAATATGCAAAATTAAGTTTTAAGATAATTTCACTGCGATTTTTTTTAAAGTAGTTAATATGTAAACAATATGTTTAAAATACTTTTTATAAAATTAAAAGAAAACAAAATTTTTTAAAAATTTTGTCTATTTGGTTTTTCACATTTTTAAAACAAAAATTATTAAGTTTTGCATATAATTTGTATTAAATTTCAATTGATTTCAGTACATTACTTTTTTAAATAAAGAAGAGTTAGACTACTGAAAAAATATTAAATTTGGACTTTGATAGTTTTATATTTTCAATTATTGTTAAAAAAGTAGCAAATTTATAAATGTTTGGAGATCTCTACGTGAAAATATGAAAATGTAAAACTGTTCTAAATTGTTGAAAAGAAAATTCTCTTTAAAATAAAGTCAAAATTCATCAAAACGATAAAAATCTTACGAATTTCAATACTGGAAAAAATTCAAGTGCCGCTTTCTAAAAAAAATTAATTAACATCTTAAGCAAAAATGCCACATATCTGTTATTCAAAATCAACAAAATTTTTCGTTTCTAACGAATCAAATCAATCACGGTGGTCTTAAATTTACCATAAAAACCATATCAGGAAATCGTTACTTTTTAAATTAATTAAGCTTCACCGTGCACCTCGCTATTTATGTCCCCTCGGATAAAAAAGTCGTTAAATACTGATAATTATGCGGATAATATGAAACCGATGGGAAATTCTTCAAAAAAATTCAAAAGTTAAGAAATTCTTCAGTTTTTCTTACAGTCAGTTGGACAGGTGGAATATCACCTGCTTGATGAAACAAGTGCCTAATGGAAACGTTTTTTTTTTTACGAAAAAACGCATAAAAAACGAGGTTTTATAATGGAAATGTATTTTTTAATCGCAACCTCTACATATGTCTTATTTGAATTGATAGCAAAGACGGTTATTATTAGTAGTTTTTTTCTTAACCGTCTTAACGAATACTATACGCATTATACATTTTTAATTAAAAATAAGAAAAGTAAACTTTTTTATACTTTTTTACGATATATCGTTGAAAGTACTTTTTTTAGTGATATACTGATAAATTAATTAAAGAAAACAGTCAGCTAGTAAAAACATTACTTAATTAACATTTTACTGAAAATCGTGATTTTTTCAGTACGCTTTTATATAAAACTTTAATATTCTAATAAGTTAACTTCTTATCAGATAATGAGGCCTGCACTAAACGTGAATATTTTAGAAAACTTATTAAAATCTTAATTAATTTTTGACTGGAAGAGTTGAAAGAAACGAAATTTCAATAAAATAAATGCTTAATGAAAATCGTAAAGTGAACAATTTTATATACTCGCAAAAATAAAGTATGCATAAATTTATTGCAGAAAAATGTTTTTATGACTCGCAATTATAATTACGACGCAAAGTAAAGTTTATACAAGCGATTTCGCAGTATAAAAGTTCACAATAAATTTTCTATCGGCATATACGGTATAACTTGTTAACTGCCGTTTTATTAGTGCACAAACTTTAGCAAAATTATTCCTTTTTGTTCGCTTTTTGCATATATAAAATCATCACAAAAACTGATTGAAATATAAACATATAAAAGAATAAAACGATATACGTATATATGTATATATGTATATTCCTGATTTTGCTTTTTATACTTTTAAATTAGACTGAGCCCCCTGCAGGGGGCCCTGTAGTGAACAGTAAAGGAATATGGAACAATTTTATTTATTTATTGGATTATAGCTATCGGTCAAACTACTATAAACCATAATAATTCTCATACACGCAATTTTCATGTTTTTTTTCTACTTTAAGAAAAAGAAATAAATGAACTCCTTCGTTTTATTGTTTTTTAGCGAAAAAAAAAAAAAACGTAATTTATTTAAAGTAATAAAGTATACTTAAAATTATTGAAAATGACTCGCGAAAAAACAGCGAATTCCTTTTTCTTTTGGTATGGGTCAAATAAATCTACAAAAAAAACTACACTGGTAGAAGAATAAGTTACATTTTGCACGCAAACCACAATTAAGACCTTAATGTCTCAGATTACGAGCTTGTATTATGTAAATTAGATTTGGTTGCAGGATGCTGGATGCTGGATTTATAGATCTTTGTTACTGTCCATTTTATTATGTTGATTGTATTCTACTTTCTTTTCTTTTTATTATTATTGTTGTTATTATTATTTTCTTTAAGTAATACGAAAGCAAAACTGAAGAAAATCGTTAAAAAAATGCCAATAACATTATTATCATTACTATTATTACGATCACGTTCCAGTTATATGCAATTATTATTGACGTTATCGAATAAATAGAATACAATTTCAATTTACAGTTTTCATTTAAAAAATCCATTCACAGAAAAAAGTTCACTATTTAAACATAGAATATTATAATATAATAATCTTGACTAGATCAATTTACGAATCAAACATATACTTACAGTATAGTACTTCATTTTATTACTTAAACTAATAGTTGAATTATATTAAGTTTCTATCATAAGTATTTGATTCACTTTGAAATATTTAAAAAACCCTATATAGAAATTTTAATATTGTATGAAATTAACTTAGAAGTCTTTTAAAGTTTTTAAATGTGTTTTATTAAATGCATATAAGAAACGGTTTTTTAAATTTTTTTTATTTTCTATTAAAATTTTGTATAGCCAACTGAGATTTTGCTCATAATTTTAGAAGATTACATGTAATAATAGATCTTTAGCCAATTTTAAAAGTGTACTATTATCTACTCAAAATTATCTCTACTTTGGAATTATTAAAAGTCAAAGATTTTTGTAAATAACTCGATTTATCAGTAATCAATTGAATTAACTTAATAAATAAAATGAATTGGAAGCCAAGTGAATTACTCGTAAAATTTGTAAATAAAAAAAAGTTGTAATCCGTTTAATATTTGTGTCGAATATTTCCTCAAACTTTTTTACAACTTTTATAATACTTTATTAGTAGATCTTTATACGAAAATAGATTCAAACTCATTTAAACAATTTTTTTTATAAATTTTTATCAATTATGTTCAAAATCTTAAAAAAATATTAAAAATCAGTTATTGTAAATATTTTTTTGGGAGAATACTATATTAAACACACTTCTAACGTCTTACAAAAAATTTTATTTTATTAATTAGTTTATCATTAAATGACCAATGTTGAAGGTATTTGCTACCAATATAAATGAAGTGAAATACTAAAAGTAAATAATTTTAATTTTGAGTGCAAATGACCATAAATTTAAAGATTTTTATTACGTTATTGCATATGAAAGTAATACGTATATCATACTGAAGAAAAGTAAGTTAAAACTTAATTTTATTAACTAAAATTTGTTATGATATTTACTCTTTGAAACCTGGTTATAGTAATTCTTGATTACTTAGTATTTAAATACGTTAAACAAAATATTGCAAACTGAAAAAAATCTATTTATGAAATGCTTTCATAAAAGAATTTTCTTAAATTTTGTGAAAACATACACTAAATTTATAGAAAATTTCATAAACTTTCAGATAATGTCTAACGAGTATCATAAATTTTATGAAATGAAAATTATTAATTTTATCAAAGCTTTTCATAGAATTTACAACTTTTGTTGGTTATTTTGAAAAGTCTGTATAAAGTTTAACATGTAAAAGAAAATAGAATAGTAGCAATTTTCCATGTTCTTTATGATAGTTGTTGAACGTACAATATGTTACTGAATGTTATTTAATACCTTTTGTAAATGAAGATGGGTAAAACTTACAATCCCTTAATTTGTTATTTCAAATAGCAAAACTTTTTAATATTAATACTAAAACTTAGTTATTGCTCAGCAAACTATGTTTTTAAATTGTACCTTTTACACTATGCATTTATGTGCCTTATTTACTTAGAAATATGCAGACAAGTATTGAAAATAAAAATGTACATAAACTAAAAACGTTTGGAACCAATTAATTCACATAAACACAAATATACTCATACCATTGACACTTAAATTTTTAAAATTTTAGTTTAATTAATAAGCAAGTAAAGTAATTAAATCGCGTGTAAAAGAATATCAAACTTAAATAATAAATGTTAAATATGTTTACAAGTTGAGACAAAAGTTATACTTTTAGTTTCTAATGTAACAAAACAATTGATTATTATTTTCATATCTTTTGTGAAATATAATATATATTTAATCAAATTAAAAATAAAATAAAAAGAATTCAGTTCTACTATATATATATATATATTAAAAATGATAAAGACCGGTAAAATAAGAAGTAAAAAAATAACAATAATAATTGATCTACTAAAAAAATAATAACTTTTTTCTTCGATTCGTTCATTACTTTTGAATATCATACATAAAAGAGAAGAAAAAAATATATTGATTATATTTTATGAGAATGCTGTATTTTAATTGTTGTAGTAGTTGTTTCCCATGAATTATTATTATCTGTTTTCTGTATTTTTACCGACTTAAATAAATCAAAATGTCACACATCCGATATTCAAGAGTTTCATGCAATTTGTTCGAAATGATGAAGAGAAAGTTATTACTTGACTTAGCCTAAACCAGTAACTATATGGTTATTCAAAATTATTTAGCTGCCTAAATTGGCCTCAAGTCATTAAATTACTTCAAAAAAAAAAGTTTCGAATAAATCAAGTAAGAAACAATTACGTTATTAACAACTGAAATTTAAGTGCATAATATGTGTGTAATAAGATAAATAAATTGCTATACTACGTATAGAATATTTGCATAAAAGTTCAGAAAAAGTAAAACAAAATAAATACATGTTTTAAAGTATTAAAAAAAAATTAATACTCCAATCCCAATAAGTAATTTTTTTAGAACTAAAAAAAATTAATTAGGTTTAAAATATTTTTAATTTATGAACAGTTACATTTTAAGACTTTTAATCGTTATTAACGCATCCGATTTCTAATTATAAGTAAACATTAAACTTCGTTTAGTGGTTTTTAATAATTTGTACTGTTGAAAAAAATTAATACGAATCAATAAAATTTAATAAAATAATAGTAAATCTTCACACTATGTTCGTGAATAATAAAAAGTTTTATTCAATTATTTAAAATACTACAAAAATATTAAGTGTTATTTACGCAATATAATTTAAATAAATAACTTTACAATATTTAATATTGTTATCGGTAAATAAAATTTCTAACAATGAAAAATATTTATAACCTTTCATATTTAATTAAAATCAGCCTCATTTCAATTCTAGACCCTTGGTAAAAGTATGAAATATAAGATTTGCGACGTAGTTTGACAAACGATCAGATAGAAAATTTAGAATTAAACCATAATAAAACATTTCAACTCATGTATGTCAAATACTAGTGATATTATAAGAGAAATGACCGTTATAAAATCAAAACCTATTTGTGACTTTAACAAAAAGAATTAGTATAAATTTTGATTAAGGTTTTTTACTTATGTAAAAAATTAAATTTTTTAACTTTTTGATTTGTTAAATATATTTATTTATAAATTCTAACTAGCATAAAAACATTTAGTTACAAATTAGTAAATAGCTTTTTTTGTTAAAGTCAAATTTAACATTCATTTTTGTACTTATGTTTTTGAACATATATGTTCAATTAATAATAATAAACAAATACTTGAATTGAAGCATATTTTTGAACTTTTTGTAAACAGGGCCTCCAACTGGCGGCCCGCGAGTGTATTTTACTTCGAATAAATTTATGTTATTAAATTATTATCAAAATACTTTACTATGTAAAAGTTCAAATCTAATTCGAATTTAAAACAGGCATTATTTAGTTCCTATAATTTCCCTTAACCTGGCTAAATACAGCAGCAATTCCTTTACTTTTTGATTTCTCATTTATCAACCTTCTTGGCCCCCAATGTATTTGGTGAAAAATATGATCCACATACTATGATAATTCGGACAGTGTTGATTTGTGAATATTCTTAATATGAATAAAATTCGTAGATTTTTTAATCTCATTTGAATTAAATAAGCTGAAATATTTCATTACGGGCTACACTGATAAAAATATCTACTGAATATAAAGATAAATTATTCGTAATTTCAAGATGAAAGATATTTGTGTTTTATTTAGTAGAATTCTTGTGTTCTTTACATTATTTATTTTAAAATTAATTTTATTCATATTTTATAGACATAATTCTGCTTTCATCATACATATTTTCTGTTTGTCTCAAAATCGTGAAGAGTTATTCTTATAATCAGTAGATATTTTTATCAGTGTATGATTACAATTTTTTTTAAAATGTAAATTTCGTTATTATGTTTTTCCTTCAGAGATTAATGAAATAAAAAGCTTCATAGAATATTATTATAGAAATCTTGTCTAAATATATTTCGCAGAATACTCTTTGTTTTAGATCTGTATTGAATTCGGCTCTTGACGTAATACTTGTAGTCGTAATAACGTTTTTATTAATATAGAAAAACTAGTAACGAGTTCTTTCTGTTACTTTATGTCTATTTTATGTTTGGTAACAAATCTACAAATACATTAATACTTTTATCTCTGTACGAAAATTTACAGATCACTTCAAGCTCTGTACTGAAAAATGAGTGATTATGGCTTTGACCAAAAAACTACATCAGCGCAAAACTTTTACGTTAGTTGGTGAATATAAAACGTAAGTATACGTTGCAAGATGAACTATACTTATAATTTTTAAACAAAACTGAATTTGGAAAAAATTAGAAAAATTTTAATAAAATGCAAAAAAATATCTTTTGTTTCGAAATTTTGAAAAATTTAACTTTATTACAACAAAAATTTTTTATTGTATTTTCTATAAAGATAAGCGCTTTTTTAAAAAATTGTGAGTAATTTAGTTTACTTATGCTCTAAAAAAGTATACTATATTAAAATTTTAGAACTATTTGTATTCATAGCTATCTGTTATCATTAAATGCACAAAATTAAAGTCAAAATAGAGTTTTCTTATAATCCAAGTAAATTTTTTCTTAGAAAAGGTATAAATATCTCTGTGAATTTTTATTAACACCGAAAATAATCCGGCCAGTGTTAAATCTAATGATTAAAATATGGTTCCACAATTTATTAATTTTAAATGAATAAATTATAAGAAATTGACATAAGCCTAAAACTGTGACGTACCGCTATAGTATAAAAAAGCGACAAGGATATCAGATTTAGAGAACTTTTTACTTACAGTTAGTTGCACATAATGTAAAAGACAAGCTGAGATTAAAAAATTGATATAGAGAGACTAAAAAATGAAAGAATTTTCTGAGACGAAATCTATTATTTTTCGATTTTCATGTTTCACCGTCCACTTATTATTATGCATTGATGTATCGAACAAATAAAACAATCGATCAAGTTTGCATAACCGTTTTTTCTTTTATATTTTTTTAATTAATAGATTATTCTTTTTCAGCAAAGAGTTATGCTTCATTAAAAACTATAAGAAAAAATTTGATTACTTGCTATGACTCTGCATATAGTTGCAGACTGCATATGTGAAGTTTCATTTTAAAGTATGCTTTGAAACTGTGCTCTAAAAAGAACTAAAAAGTGTGTTTTTTTAATATTTTTGATATATTTGATTTCAAAAATATTAAAATATATTTTTTTATTTGAAATAATAAAAATTACTTATAACATAAAACTAAGTTATAAAATTTCATAAAAAGTAAACTTGTGATAATTTTATTTTCGTGTGCATAAAAATTTTCCTTCAATTAAATTAAAATATAAAAATATTGTAGATATTTTATAAAAATACAAAATATTTGTTAAAATATACCAGTAATTTATTCGATCTGTGTCCAATAAAAAGTAGAAGGTAAATATTACATAGGAGTCCTGCATGTAACGTTTATACTCTTTATGTCAATTAGCTTAAAAGTTTTAAAAGTTAATAATAAACTTCTCTTTAGACTTATTTTTATTTATAGAACTAAAAGAGTTAACTGTTTACATCTTAAAAGGGTAGTGTACAATAATGAAATTATTAAGTAAAAATTAAAGTCTGTTTTCATATACCAAACATTGATTAAACCTTATTTGAATGAAATGATTTAGAAAAGTCTACTATTCATTAAAATTTTAAATATAAGTTATAATATATGTTACAATGTTAAAAATAAAACTATTTAAAGTAAGAAGAAAAATACTTATTTTAAGAGACGATTTTCCATTATATGTGACTAATATTTTTTCTCTTTAAAATTACTATAGCTTTAGTCCTAAACTTTTCTTTTTAAATCTAGTAGAAAAATTATTAAAATCTGTAAAAAAATTTAAATACAATACCAAAAATGCTTAATTAAAAAAAAATCATCTTGTTATTAGAAAATTATTTTAATACTCTCTTTGAAAAATTTATAAATTTAAAAAGAATTTGATCCAACTTTAAGGGAAAAAATTCGTTAATAAAGTATTGAAATCTTAAATTTTAGAAAAAAAACTTGTCCCTTTTTAAGTATTACTTTGTCTTTAAATTAAACAGTAATTTTTGTGAGTATAGTTATATGCAAATTGGTTTTATAAATTTAATGAACTTGTGGTTAATTTATAATGATCTTATAGTTTATTAGTATTATTGCGTATAAAGTAATTATTAGAAGAACAATTTTATTTTGTCACTTTTGTCATCAAATTTTTATTTATAGAGACTACAATTTTTTCTATACTCGTTTTAATCATCAATCAATGTAGCTTTCATTCATTTAATGATCTTTTTCTATTTTTCTACACTATCAAATTGATAACAACAGTACCTTTATATGTATTTTTTCCTTTATAAATTTTATGTTTTTCATTCATAAAATTTCTTTTTATTTTTTACTATTTAATGAGTTTCTTTTTCATAAAATAAATCACAACTTTTATGTTAGCTATAAACAATTTTTATATATAATTCCAAAATGTCATTGATTTTCTATAGTCTAAGACTATTCCAAAAAAATCAGTTTACGACCAATTTTCTAATTTATCTAATAAGTTTTTCTCAATTTCTAAATTTGTGTACAGCTAATTGTTTTTCACTGTAGTTTAAAAGACAAAAGCGAACATTAATTATAATATGGTTTTTTAGTAATAATTTTCACAGAGAAAATTTTTATTTTGTCTAAAACTTAGGTTTTAAGTTTTAAATATTCATTTCTATCTTAGATATTTTTTTGAATTTTCCATATAACACAAGAAATATTTCGGTAAAAAAGTAAGTGAGAATGTGGAATATGTTTTTCTATAAATAAAAACTATCACAGTCAAAATCAAGTAATGTTTTCTCAACGTAATTTAATTTTAAATCTACAACAAAGTATTTTATTGTTTTAAAGTAACCGATTAAATCTAAATTACCGCCAATAATATTGAATTTATAGTTTTTTAGCAATAACAAAACTTTTTTTAAGAAAATTTATTTCAAATTTTAGTAATCTTGTAAAATTACTCTAAAAACAGTTAAATGATTATTGTTAATGTATACAATT
>AGDA01055930.1:0-13736 GCA_000281935.1 Mengenilla moldrzyki | reverse complement strand
ATCAAAATTTAGCTAAATTTGTGATTTTAAGTAAAACGTAATTTGTACTTTTTAAAATTATGAGTAATATAAAACTTAAAAATAAATAATGCCTTGTGTTGCTTTATAAAAAAAAATTGAAAATATTTAAAAACTTATTTTTAAGTTCTTAAATTTGGTTATTTGAAAGTATTTTTGTTATTTAAAAAATAGATTAAAGACAAGTATTTTTATAACGTCTATTAAGTATAACTAAGAAATAGGTCTGTTTATATTAATTTTTTTGTTATTTTATTATATTTTTTCAAATAAATTACGAATACAATGGAAAATAAATTATTTTTTAATCAGTAATTTGGCGGTATTAAAATAATTATTGAATTTATAAAATTAGTTATTAACGAAAATAATTTTTAATTTTTTTTAAATGTAATAAAACATTTTAAATATTTTCATTACACGTTCAATAATATCCAATTAAAAACAATTGATAAAAAAAATTTTTTTTAATTTAATTTTAAAAATACATTGAAAGAAATTGGTTGTAAAAAAAATATTGTCAAAATAAATTTACCAATTTTTATTTTATTTCAGAATTGAACTTCATCAAATTTTCCCAACGAACCATGTGGAAAACTCAACTTTTCATGTGGGATTCTATATTAAATCATTATCATTTCAAATCAAAAATTTATTGGATTTGCTGTTGAAAATAAATTTAAAACTGTATATTTTTCAACATATGAATTTTATATGAAAATATAAGAGAATAAACATGACTTTTACATATTTGATAATAAATAACTCACTTTTTAAAAAATATAAAACCCAATTGGTATTATTATATATTTATTGTAGAACAATTAGAAAAACTATTTTTTTAATTCTATTTTGAATCCTTATTGTTTAAGTGTTAAAAGGTTTGTTGGGTTACTAAAGTAATAAATTTTTTTAAATAAAGTGTTACATATATATTTTTTGATTTTTATTAACAACCCAAAGATATTTATTTACATTCGGAGAACATTTTGTGTCTAAAATGAAACTAAATTTGATCTTAAGGCGTCTAAAAGATATCTCTTTTTATATTTCAAGTATAGCAATTTCGAGACTAATTTAAATACAATTTAGTCATGTAGGAAAAATATATTTTTTTACATAACTTTTTAACTTTTAGTTATCAAATAGATAAGATTTAGATGACGTTTAGCAAAAAAGGATTCGTAAAATAGTCATAACTGTTAATAGTCATGTTTGAGATACATTTTAGGCACTTAGTATGAGTTTGTGACTAAAAGACACGATATAGATAAATTTTAGATACTTTAAAAAGAATGTTTTGCGGTCATTGATATTCACGAAAAATAATGTGGAAAAATTCTGTTTTGAAATTCCCAATCATTTCACATGGACTTTATACAATTTTTTATAAAATTTTTATTTTTATTTGAACTTTTATTGGAGATATTAAAAAAATGTTTACTTTTATTAATTTAATATATTACCACATTTTAAAATTTCGACAGTTTTAGTTTGAAACTTATATTTTTAAGTTTAAACTAAAAAATTCATTATAAAAAAAATATGGAAATCACATGAAATATTCTATAATTTGTGCGAAAAATTTGAAAAAACATCTTTTTGTTTCCAAATTGAGTTTCTGTTGTTCCTGTATTAAACGATTTTTTGAGTTTTTAGCAACAGTTTTTTTAATGACAACAAATTAGTGTAAATCTTATATACAGACAAAAAAAAATTAATTTTCAATACTGTTATAAGAACGATCTGAGCTTAACGACCTAGTAATTTTTTATTGTTATCACATTTCAGTTACGTTTTATTGTTAAAGCTGGATTATGTTTTAAATGTTAATAACATAAAATCTCTGAAATATCATTACGAATAAAAGCAAGTAAATTTAAGCACTTGCATTTTTAATATCGTTTAAATTTGTTTTAGTAATAGAATTTTAAAATAATGATTGATAGCTTACAGTTTTTGAGATTAACTTAGCAAAACGTTAATGTGTTTTAATTATTTTATGTTGATTTTGTACATTTAGATTAAAATTAAAAAATAGTAATCTATTATCAAAGATATATTAAATAATTACACTGTAAATGTACTTAGTACAATCAATTTAAATCTTTATAATTTCGAGATATTAGTACTTCATTGAGTCTTAGTAGAATTACTCTAATTTTTTTATCTACACTGAAAAAAAAATTCTACTTAAATCTACGATAAGTAAACGTTTTTTTCTTACTATTAGTGTAGCTTTCCGTAGTTGTGTGTTGAAGAAAGTAAAGCGTATTTTATTTTCTATTTATTTGTAGTAAAATTTTATTTTATCGAAAATTCTGTCAATATTTTTTCTTGAATTCAGTAGAATATTTTTTTTCAGTGTAATATCAAATAAAGTTACGTTTGAAAATTATAAGTACAATTAAACATGTATTATACATGTGTCCTATTGGTTATGAAATTTGGAACAATTAGTTTTATTTGCACTGAGTATTTTTATCCATGTATCGAGTAAATTAATTCAATTACTGGCTTGTTACACTAAGAAAAAATGTATTGTATTTAATAAAAAAAATGTAAAGAATTATTTTTACAGACAATAAACTTTTTTATTAAAAGAATAATAATTTATGAATATTATAATAATTTTATTAAATTTGTAAAATTAGTCATTAAAGAATAAAGTTCAGTAAAATTATTTATTAAGAAAAATTCGAATGATATTAAAGGCTTTTTATAATAATACTTAATAAAAGTTCCCCCTCCTCCGTGTAGTTCAAATTGGTAAACTTACACTATTTTAAAACTAAAATAAAGATAGCAAGTGCTAATTTTTTTTTAAAAATTTAGCTTCAACATAGTAAAAAAAAGTTAAAATATTTTAAACCTAAAAATGAAAAAATAGATACAGTTTAGTACTTTTTTATTTTTATTTTAGTGTAAATCAATAGTGGGCAAATAATTTTAAGCGCGGGCCAAAATGTCACTTTCAAAATCTCTCTCGGATCGCAAAGCTTTACTTCTTACTCTGTGAACACGAAAATGTTTTGTGTGTTTTTACCTTGTTCATTTTTTTTTTTTTTTATAAAAATACCATAACTATCATTTTAAAGCATTTGGCAAATAAATTTGGTAATTATTGATAGATAATGATATTAGAAAATTTTTGATTTTAATAAGACCGCATAAAATATATTTAAAAAAATACATGTGGGCTTTTTTAATGGGCCGGATAATGTGAGCAAAAGGGCCGGATTCGGCCCGCGGGCCAGCTTTTGCCCACCCGTGGTGTAAATGCTAAAAATTGACTAAAACATTCTCACATTGCCTAACTCGTCAGTAGAAATTTTGTTAAATTTTAGTTGATTTTTAGTTCTAAAACAGTCAAAACTAGTTGTGTTATACGAGTTATTGGCGAAAATATCTGTGACAACTAAAGCTAACACGCATCCTAGGCAACATTGCAGTTTGGATTTAAAGCAAAGGTGTCAATCTCAATTTCGTAAAGGCCATATATTAAATTTTGAATTTATAAGTGGTCCAGATTGAAAATAAAAAAAGGACTGAATTATTATAACATTTAATTTATTGAATTATGTAAGTATATAATATACGGTTGTTAAAAATCATATCAAAGTTATAAAAGTTGGTAGGTAATTATGTTAAGCTCGTAGATCCAGATACCTAATTTCTCTTGTTTTTGACAAGCTCATTGATGTCAAATATCATATTCGTTGTAGATATTTTAAGGCATATTGCGATCGCGGGCCTTATTGATACAACCCAGGGGACGGAAGCGGCCCGCGGGCTGTATCTTTGACATGATGGATTTAAAGTGTACCATATATAGTTCTATTCAATTTTCAAGTTCTAAGGAATAAATTAAATAAACATAATTTATTAAAACAAACATGAACCAATTTTTGGGATCAAAAATTACGGACTCTAAGCATGTGCTTGAATTACCCAGGTCTTAATTTATCTCTGGAAATTTTTTTTAGTATATAAGATTTGAATTTAGATCGTTTTTAACGAAGTGCTTGAATATTTTCAGGTTTGGAATGGAGTTAATTGTATACTTCGCGTTACCAAAGGTTTATAAATTAAAATAATATTTAAATCAATGTTAATCGATTAAATTAGTAACTTATATGCCATTAATTTAGCTCGATAACTTTTTAATAGTCGAACTGTGAATGAAGCTAATTTTCAATTCGTTATTATCTAATTGATTTAATAATTTCAACGGAGTCATTAGAATTTAAAAATTCGTTGAATTAAGCGAACGGTGATCTTTATGCTTATTGTAAAATTAAATTTGATTCGTATTGCGTAAATTGAAAATTGGAAATGAGGAAATCGAAAACTCTAATTTACAAATTATCGGTTCAGCAGACAATCGGTTTCGGATTTTAATATGTTCAGAAAATAATAAGTAATTGAATGCGTTAATTGTTCTCCTCTGTGCGGAAATCAAATTGTTCAAAGGGGTTTAAGGTGTGTGGAAGGGGCCTAGGTTTTCTTCTATCTCCTTAGAAAAACCGAAAATTGTAATTTAACCGAAACGAAATTAATTTCAGCGAAGCAGTAAATAATTTAAACAATTACGTTCATAGAAAATTACTAATTACAATTTATACTTTATATAATAATAAATTGATAAGTTTTTTAGGAAATTCGATGAGGTGAAAAAAGACGATTTTTTTACCTTTTTTAGGCAATACGTTTCGTACTTTTTACCGATATGTTTCAGTTTGAAAAATTCGAAATTAAAATATAGGGATAAAAATTAAAATTATAGGTTTTGCTCGATGATTTCTCGAAATTAGGAAAATTTTTCATGTGGAAAATGAGACATTTTTCCATTAAAAACATTACGACAATTATATAACAAATTTTATAATTAAACTTTACGTTTTTCAAATTTTCCACAAGCTCAATTCGTGTTTAATTAAATTTTTTGCATGTCTTATTTATTTTTAAAAAAAAAAACAGATTTTGCAAATTGCTCTTCGTGTGCTTCAATCAAATTTGTTTTAAAATAATTTAATTTCAATTTTATCTTGATTTTGTCAATTTCTCTGATGAAATGTCCCTTGGTAATTTATTCAATGGAAAATTCTAATATTTTCTCTAACAGAATTTAAATTTGGCGCTTATTTTTAAAGATAATGTTTTAAAGTTTTTTTTTCTAAGAGAGAAATGAATTTTTTTGCTTTTAGTACCTTGTTAAAAACGATCTGTTTAAAATAAAACGAAAATACTTATTTTACACAGATAAAAATTTCTACTTAGATTTAGGACTAGTATGAAAACTTTTGTTTCTATAAAAAAATATCATAAAATTTAGTAAACCTATACTTGAAATTAATATTTGTATACGTATATTGCAAAAAATAAGTATATTTATATGCGTTTTCAATAATATAACTCTACGTGTTCCAATTTCAAGTAGATGTTAACTTAAAAATAAGTAACAATTTTTACCCATGTAGGAGTGCAATTTTTCACTATAATCTTTTTAAAATTTCTACAGCTTTAACCTTAAACTTTTCTTAAAACTAGTGAAAAACTTCGTACAATTGTAAAAAAAATCTAAATAAAACACCAAAAATATCTAATTTATGAGTACCTATATACCATAAACTGTATGTTACCTGTTTATTATAAGTTTCTTAAACCAATTTTTAAACAATTATCGTATAATAAACGTTTATTTATTAATAAAAATTATGGATTTTTGAGACAATTTTTGACATATTTTAAACGGTGTTTTAAATGCATAATATACAATAATTTTCAACAATTATTTATACGGGTATTTATATGCAATTTTTAGTTGATTTTTTTCATATTTGGAATAAATTTTCATCTAATAAATGTATATAAAAACATATAAATTTAGTTCACTATTAAGTTTTTAATTTGATCGTATAAGAAACGTATAACTGATTAATAAAACGCTGTACTTTTAAGATGTTTTCGTAATTTCAAACCGGTTAACTCCAGCTTATCAAAGTCTGTTCGTAAACATACTTGGGCTACTAAAATTTATTACATATAGGGTAGTTTTCAACCTGATGATATCATAACTGAGCTAAATGGGTTGAATTTACGAAAATATCTTAAGATGTACGAAAACTACCATGGAATAAACAATTCAAATTTTACTTGAGATCTACGTACAATACATTCGTCTATTATATGTATAAAAAACATATAATAGTATTATCTGTTAAACAATCTAACATAATACAAATTTAGATCGTCTAATACACCGTTTGTGGTATACGGAAACAGACTTTTTGCTTTTAGAAAATTATTTTAAGACTAAAAATTTTATAAATTTAAGAATTTTTATTTCTAAATTTAAAGAAAAAATTTTTATATTATGCACTGAGATCTTAAATTTTGGGAAAAAAATACTTGTTTCGTTTTTAAGTATTATTTTCTCCTTAAAATAAGCAGTTATTTTGTGAATGTACATAGTAAAGTTAAATGATAGCTATGATAAAAGAGTTAAATAAAATTGAAATTTAGTATCTTTGTTTTATTTAACTTATACAAATTGCATGTTTATTATATGAATTAATTAAAAACTTAAATTAATCTAAAGTCAGTTTTAAATTGATCTTAAATTAATGTGAATCGATCCAACATTAAGAAAATGCTTTGCAGCCTTTTAAGGGCCTTAAAATTGTTAAAAACTGTGATAATATTCTTATAAGTAAAATAATGAATAAATATTTTTAAAATTTTTTTAAAAATTTTAGTATTTACTTTAAAATCAAATGTGCCATATAAGTAAATAGCTAAAATCTATTTTAAATATGAATCGTTAAGATTATTTATATGATTGTTAATACGTTATGTAATATGATTACCTATATTTGAAAAAATATAGTTTTTACAAATATGTTTCGATGCTCTTTCTCATATGCAACAATTTTGTGATAAATTTCTTATTATAGTAACACAATTTATTCAGTTTAATAAATAAATATTATTATTATTAAATATATAAAATTCATTCAGTGTAAGGAAAAAAAATTAAGTTTTAGAGAGAGAAAAGTAACATATTTTTAATAGCTTTTAGTAAAATTTATTTACTTATCCCTTTTTGCAATACTTTTTTACCAGAAGTTTTTAGAATTATTCCTCAGCTTTTTTAAGAGGTTTCTTATATAGTTAAATTAGTTTTCTTGGTAAAACTATTAATTTTATATTCCTGTAAAGCACATTATTTATTTATTTTTCTAAAATGAAGCTAAAATTTAACTTTTGAAGATAATACTCGCTAGAATTCCACTAAATTTTGTTTCAAAAGACTGAAGTTTTTATAAACTATTTTTTTTACTATTTTTTTAGCTAAAGTTTGCTTTTTTGAAACTTTTAATGGGAATTGATTTTAAAATTTTCCACGAATATGTTTTTTTTTGAAAAAAATCTAAATAACATCTAAAACAAGTCGAAAATACGTCTTGAAAATATCTAAAATACGTCAAAAGCATCTAAGAAACCAAAAATGACCTAGGAAAATCAATTATAGCCTGTTTTTTTTTTATGATAACACTAAAATTAATCTTAAATTCAACTTATAATTTGCAAACCATTCTCATAAATTAAATTTTAACTAACTAAAATTTTAGTAAATCGGTTTCAAAATGCCTATGTTGATAATATAAAATTAGAAAGCTATCAGCAAAATTTAGTCACTTTTAATCCAATTTTAGCAGAGTTGTGTTCTACGGGTTCAGATCAAACTTTTAGTTTGCTTTTCTAGAACTCACGTTTAGACATTATGTCTAATTATATAAGTTTGTCAAAATCGAAAAGTTTTTTGTCAGTTTTGCAAATAATTATTTAATTTTTATCTATTCACATTTTTTAATTCAAATTCGACTTTTGTTTTATTTTCAATACCTCCTATAATTCATTTATGTGAATTTAAGTATAAAGGAAAAAAATTAAACAACTTTTACGAAATTAATTATAATAAATAAAAATTTAATTCGGGTTTTTTTTTAATCGAACAAACAAACAAACTTTACAAAATTTATAATAAAAGATTTTAAGTACGAATACAAATATGTATAGAGTTTCGCAATAAGCGTGTAATAATTTTTTAATTAAATCTTTAATTACTAAAATTCAAAAACAAAATTAAAAAATTAAAAAAAATCACAAAAAACCAGTTTTCCATTAAAGAAAATAAGCCGCGCGTTTTTCTTTATATATATGTACCTCGTCTTTCTTAATTTATAAATTTATAAAATTCATATATATATATATATATATATACAAACTTCTTCCTATTAAATTTTCAAAAAAGTTAGTTGAACAAAAAGGCTAAAGGCAAAAATTCATCATCGGTTTGTTATAACTATAAATATAATGAAGTTTATAATCGATTATAAAATGATGATGATGATGATCATCATCATCATCTTAAACTTCATTATCATCATTATCGGACAGAAAAAAATTTAAACAGAAGAGCGATAAGAAAGTATATCGGATATTATTTAATTTATTAGAATTACTCGAAAATCTGTAAACTAAAAATAATATAAGAAAATATTTTTATTAATAAGAAAACAATAAATTTTAATCAAGCAAATATCGTTAAGGGCAAAAATTTCAGAAATAAATTTCATTTACTAATTAAAAAAAGTTTTAAATTGGATTTATATGGATGATTTCGTGGCAGTTTTTTATACCGGCTTGACGGTTTTTTAAGCCGTAGTTAAAAAAAAACTCTTAATTATAATTAGATGATATTGTAATAAAAATCGGGCCACTTCAAAACACATTTTGTTTCGTCATTGATGAAAAAAGGGTTTATGTTCTCTTATTGTTTTTCAGCTTTTTTAGCTATTGTTTTTTTGTACAACTGCTAATAAAGTAATAAAAAATGGAAGATCTAAATTAATAGTAATGAAGATTGTCTGTTCCGATAAATATGCCGTAAATTAGGGTTACGATTTTTATTACTTTAATGCTTATTGTTTTTACAATTGAAACTTTAAAATTAATTCTATTTTAGCACAATGAATTAGGTGTAATGTGGGCTCTTTTATTACAATATGGGTAATAGTGGTAATAAAATAACGTCTTTTTTTATTTGTAATCGAATTTCGTACTTTTAATTTTAATTATAGTTAATTACAAATTCTAATTAGTCCAAGTGAGTGAAATTTATTTTTTTTTACGAAATCAACCTTTGAAAAGAAAGCGATTAATTTTTAAATTAAACTGAAGTGAACAATTTTAATATCTAACATCCTTATCAAATAGTTGTCCTCTTACTGATATATTACTATGAGTTCAGAATTCTAAGCCTCAAAATCACAATAAGATTACAGAAATATCACAATGTGAAGATTTGCTTAAAATTACTTCTCGCTGTGAAATCACAGTGAGATCATACACTCTCAAAAACGACTACTTAATTTAAGGAGAAAATACACGAATAAAAATTTCTACGTGGACTAGTATAAAATATCATAAGATTTAGTAAAAATATACTTAAAATTAATATTTGTATACTTAAATTTAAGAAAATAAGTATATTTTTTATGTCTTTTCAATGAGGTTGTTCTATTTGTCCGAATTTAAGTAGATTTTTACTTAAATCAAATAGAAATTTTTTACCGAATAATAGTTAAGACGCAATAAGTATTTTTTTTAAAAAAATTAAAATTAGATATATTTATAATAACACGATTTTTATAATATTTTTTCTTTCCATATACAGAATAATTAATTATAGTTTTTATTTTAAAAAAATTAATTTTTTTAAATGATGTCTAAAAATTCAGTGTATATTTTAGTTTTTACAGGTCTAATTATCGATAGCTAAATATGATTAATTTTTATTTAATTTTATATTACATATAAGATATATAATGCATATGAACTCCACGTTGCAGTAACGTTAATTTTTATAGTGTTATTTTAGACGCATTCTATTTCAATTGTGTACTACACAACAAAATTTGAATCTTTATTAGTAAAAAGTAAAATGCTAAAGAAGTTGAACACTTGCTTATTTAGTTTAGATTATATATTTCTGTCGTCATCATTTACGAATAAATAGTTTTGAAACATTTAAGATCTTTTTTGGCGATCAATCTGGTTATCTTTGGTTGCAACTGTTTGTATTTTGACGAATTTGGTTGCAACCTTTTGTAACCACTTCTAACTATGTTATGGAAGGCTAAAGACGTTTATAACGATTTTTTAAAAATATTTAACGTGAGCGACTCTGAGCTCGTATCTTCTGCTCTAACTGCAAAACAGTAACCTAAAATAAACTTAAAATCACAATTTCAAACATTTTTTAAAACGCGATTAGAACACAGACTTTTTTACTCTGTGTTTCCTAAATTTAAATAATTAAAAAAAATTCAATTAGGTTGCAACCATATTTTGGTGAACATTGGTTGTAACCTGAGTTGTAACTCGTATTAACCAAAAACATAACCAGGTTGCTTGCCAAAAAAGGTCTTTAGAGGTATGAGTATTGTTTATGTTTATTTCTAGCCAATTAGGTTTATCCTTTATTAAACTATCATAAAAAATAAAGAGTTATTTTTGAATTGTCATATATGTTTTAGTAAGCAAAAGTGTTTGTACTAAAACTTTTAGGTAAGCTTTATTAAGTTATTAGTAAAAAGATACGCAATTAACATAGTAAATTTTCTAACAAAAAATTTCCTTGTCAAATTCAAAAAAAATTAATACAGTGCAAATAAAAAAGTTAAGTTACTTTTTATCTAGAGTTCGTTTTAATTTTAAACCTTATAAAAATTTGCACTGAAATGAATCAACATCATTATACATTATGTAATTTAAAACACTTATTTTTAAACAAGCGAAATCGGGAAAGTATTTGCATTAAAGCGCAAAACTTTAAAAATTTCAAATTTTTTTTATTTCTATTTTTTTTAATCTAATCATATATAGAAATTCCAAACTAATACATATTAATGTATATTTTAAAATTGATTTGATTTTAGATGTTAGATTTTTAATGCATTTTTAGTAAAATTGTTTATAATAATCGATTTTGAATGTTATTTATTCAGTGTAAAGTAATTTTGGCTAATATGATATGTGCGATTTAGCTAAAACAAGTCATTTTAAATCTAGTTCTTTTTAAGATTATATATGTAAGACAAAAGTATCATTTAAACTAAGTAAAACGTTATTTAATTAAGTGAAGTTTGAACATATTGAACAAGTAAAAATAGTAAGTTTTTGATAACTTTATCAGTTTTATTAAAATATTGTTCAGTAAAATTGTAATAAAATTTAGTTTTCAAAATAATTTTATAAAATATTTTATTGTACACAGAATAATGATGTAACAAATACTACAAATTTGCATCTAAAAGTCTTATTACGCAAAAATATGTTTTTATTTTGAACAGTATATTGTAGTAAACATATATAAAGTTAAATTATTGTTTACGTTTTGATAGTTTATAGATAAAGTATATTACAATTTTATATTCTAGTTTCATTTCTAGTTTACATGTACATTTTATTTTTACTTTACGTTAAATCTATTGACTGGGCGGCAAAAATATTCATCCTGATATGCATTCGGTCCACGAACTGCTAGTTTGACACCCATGATTTATAATATTCTTAAAATTTATTTTTTGTTTTCTAAAAAGTTTTTATTTAAGAAATAATAGAAATGTAATTCACAAAAAGTTAATTAGTAAAATATAGCCTCAAAAATCCCTTATATTAACTCGCTAATTTTAAAAATTAAAAACTTAAATATTTTTTCCCAAAAACTCTATATTTTACAAAAAAAGTATTTTTTGTACTTTACGGATACAAATTAGAAATTACTACTGCATAAATTGGACCAAAATACAAAAGGTATTAAAAAGATAATTTGTAAAAACTTTTTCTAAAATTTAAATTCATGGTTTATTCAAATTAAAAAAATTAAGAATTGTCTTCTTAAAGTCAAACTAAAAAACATTTTGATTAAGTTTTTGGTAATTTTTAGTTTTTTTTTTGCATTAATATCATCAATGTGGAGGTGATTATATTTTAGTTTTTTTTTTTAAATAAATCAAAGAAAAAATTTAAATTTACCGGTTCTTGTAAACGATTTTTTAGAAAATATATTATCCGTATTAACACTTAGATTAGTTTCTTTATTTTTTATAGAAAATAATCACTTATCGTTATTAAATTTAGACTTATAAGTTTCAGTATAATTTTCAATTATCGGCTAAAATTAACAATAATAAAAGTATAAATAACACGTTAATAAATTTTGAATAAAATAAATACTTTTGGTATTTACTTTTGTAATTTACAAACAGCAATAAATCCATTGAAATTTTAATTAACATAATTACAATCGATATGAGAATAATTCATTCTTTAAGACATCAAAATTAAAAAAAAAATGTATGAGTAAAAATTAAGAAATTAAGTACGACATATATTCATGAAATTATTTTGAATGTGTTTCAATTTATTTATTCAGAAAACAAAACTGAAATCATAATTTAAAGAAAATTTTCTAAAATTTCAAAAGTTTTTTGGTTAATTTTTAGTTAAGTTAATCGATATTTTTAAAAAATAAAATTAAATAGCTCTTATTCAGTATTAAAATTTGATTCATTTTTTTGCTTCTTGTTAATATCTTATTTTCTAATTATATGAACTGTAGAATTAAATTAGTTACTTATATACCAAGTAAATTAAGAATTTTAGTATTTAAGTGCCATCGAAATTTTTCATGCCACAATTGCAAATAAACATGAAATAAAAATCAATAAATTTACCCCTCAAACTTTTATATCTATAATGAAAATGAACCATTAGTTGAATTAACTATTTTCATTGGCTAATTTTTCCTCAACTAAAAAAAAATGGTAAATATATTTAAAAATAATTGCTTGACAATTAAAAATTAAATAACATTCAGACTGCACGTACTGAATAAAAACTATCTTAATAATTACAAATTTAGTTATTAGAACTATTTTAGATAGTTAAATTAACTTTTTTGAAATTCTTAAAGGAATCATTTTCTTGATTACTTCAATCACTCTATGTAAATAGTTAAGTAATTATTAAAAATAATTACTGCAATATTTTTTTTTTTAGTTTATACCAGAGACTCTCAATATTTTTTAGTTTGTTACTCCCTAAATAATCGTTTGTTTTTTTTTCGCAGCTCCCTCAATTCATCAAATTTTTTTCTAAATTTTTGACTTTCTTGAAAATTTGGAAAATTTTCCTTTTTTTAAAAAGATTACCCATTTAACAGGGAAATATTAAGAGCTTATATTCACTATTTTCCTTGGAATAATATAAAATATCTAATAACACCTGTTTCAGTAACATATATATTGATACTGGAAAGTTGCCGAATTGTTTAAATAAATATTGACGGTATTGCAGCTTCTAGGTAAGCCGCAGTTCACACTTTGAGAATCAATGGTTTATACTAAAACCAAAGTTTAATAAAAATATGTTGTAATAAACCAGTAAATTTAAAATTTTTAAACAGCGTACTAAATTAATAGGAAATTGTTTGGATTAAGATGACGATGTTAATAGTTACATTTTTTTGTACAAAATAATTTACAAAATTTAGTAATCGTAATAACTTTTTTTAGTGTTTTTTTAAATAAACTAAGTACTTAATTTTGTTATTATATTTTATTAAATTCCGAGTTTTAAGAATTCTC